>CM024719.1:45366368-45452763 GCA_014182545.1 Eucalyptus globulus
TTTGAATTTTTCCGGCATTTTGACATTGGAATAAATGGAGAGGTCCGTCAAAAGTAGGATCTTGGAGGCCTTGCAATTGTTTCAACTTCTCCTCAAGCTTTTCGAGGCGTTTGTCATGCTCAGTTTTAGACAAACTGTCTGGCCTAGCTTTCTCGATCATGGTTGGGTGCGGATTATCCTCCAATTCGGGCATGTTATCTTCGGTATCTCCACCTTGATCACCCCTAGTAGATGATTGTGGCAACAATACCTCGATTGAGGCCGGGGCGGGAATGAGTTTGCCCTGGATGGAGTCTATCTGCTTTGAAAGTTGTTGAAGCACATTAAAGACTTGCTTCATTTCACTTTCCATGACTGCAATACAATTGGCACATTTTCTTCGGCCATTCTTGCTCTTGCTTTTGAATGAGTATGGATCGGCGAACGTTGACGTTCCGTGGTTACCTAGTCATGAGTAAACAAGCATGTGTGAATACAAGGCGTAAATAGGGAGTCAATCCATGATGACAACCTAATTCTACTATTTTTGTTTATTCATGAAAAGGTAGAAGGTTTCCTAAACATGGATTGCAAAAGGGCACATGACATGTTAACATGAGCTAAAAAGATATTCAATTTGAAAGGCGAAGAAAGCATGAGTTGCAATAAATTTTGAAAAAGGTTTCTATCCCCTTTTTTGAGGCAAATGAAAATTCTTACGGAAAAGAATTTTGTAACATGCTTGAGAATAAAAACATCAACTAAAAGTAATTTTTTGCAAATTTTTTTTAAAACTTAAAAAAAAAAACTTTATGACAATTACTTTCAAACTTAGATAACCGCGATATTAAATCCTAAACTAATCATGGACTACTCAATATATACAGGAAGGTAAGTAAATTGCAAAGTACACGAAATAAAATCTTATTTCACACGAGAAAATTGATGGCAATCACAGACATGTGCATGATATGTGCGGCTCGATTTCTAACTGAGAAGGTATGTTGAAATTAAAAGGATATCCGCCCGTCGCAGTCTTGCGTTAGCAGCATACCCTCCTAACCTCGGCTAAGAAATTGGGGAAAAGAAAGGCAACCTCTACATCGCAGTCTCGCGTTCGAGGTCGTATCTTTCTTAACACCATCCTAGAAATCCTATGGCGGCCCAGGTCCGGCGGCCGAGTTGTGTGTGCCATGTGTAGTGCTAAAACAGTCAAGTATGCACAACAGTTTATAATCACAAAACATTTTATTTTAACAAAATAAAAAAAAACTTTAAGTTATTACCCTGCACAAAAGAAGAAAAAAAATCCAAGTCAGCAAAGCATTTAAACAAAGATAAAATGGCCTAAGTCATCAAAGTCCCCAGCGAAGTCGCCAAGCTGTCGCGACCTCTTTTTTTCGGCGCCCGCAATCAGGTACAGGCACCTAAGGAGACTAATGGCTCGGCTGAAATTAATTATGCCTGGACTCTCCCAAGTCCACCAATTCACGACTTAATGGTCCAAGTTTTTAACTTGTAAATCAATTTTTAAAATGGAGTCACCACTAATCGATTTGGGGTGGGTTGATTAGAAACCCAAGCGAAGTATCGGGAGAAATACTCACTCTTGCGCAACCAGAGAAATTAGGATCGGGGACTTGATTACACTAGTTAATCACTAATGTCCTTTCGGTACCTAATCTTCTTTAAACCTTGAGGTTTTTGGATGTTCAAGGGATTTTCCATGCATATTTTGGAGGAAAAATATTTTTTGAGTCTTTTTCTAATTTTTGGACATAAAATGGATTTTTGGATTTTTTTTTTTTTTTTTTTTGGTATTTTTTGGCATTTTTTGGAAAATATGGAATATTTTTATTTTTGATTTTTCGGAAAATAAAACATTTTTCAACATTTTTAATATTTTTTAATTTTCTGGAAATTAAAACATTTTTAAACATTTTTTCGAAAATAATTTTTTTTATTTTTGGAAAATATTTATTTATTATTTATTTATTATTTATTTATTTAAATATTATTTAAAATATTATTTAAAAAGCTGACCCGGGTCGGATCCGCGGGTTGGGTCCGACTCGGGCCGATAACCCGAATGCGGACGGGCCCACGTTGCGGGCCCGACTCGTTTTTTTTTTTTTGTCTTTTTTTCTTTTAAGAAGAAACTAAAAGCCCAAACTCACTTTGACCCTTTTCATTAAAAAAACTCAGCCCAAAGACTACCCGGCCCACGCGCACAACCCGGCCCAGCAGAACCCTACCCGGTTTAAACCCACGCCCGACTCGTCCTTCAGTGCCGACCCGGATTACAAGCCGCAACCCGATTTTAGAAACCCTACCCGGATTCGTGGAACTCTACCCGGCCGCGACCAACCTCTAATCCGAGTCCGACCAGGCGCGATGCTTCCTCCCTCTCACCTAATTGCGGCGCCGATGGGGGGGAACGACGAAGGCGTCAAAGAAGGAAGCAGCGTCGAGGGACAACGCTGTGGCGGACGGAATTGGGCAGCGTCGAGAACGACGCGAAGGCGAGCGGAATCGGGCGGCGTTAGGGACGACACAGAGACGGACGGGATTAGGCGGCGGACGACAGCTGACCTGATGCTTGAGGCGGACGGCGACGGCACGGCTCAAGACGACGGCTCTCTCTCCTCCGGTTGACCTCGCTCAGCCCCTATCTCACAGATCCAGGCGCTCGGATCTTCCTCCCTCGGGTTCGCTTGCCGCCGGCCTCTCCCGAAGTCTCTCGGTGGGAGGTCGTTTAGCTTGCGACCCGATCCTTCACCCCTTTGCTCGCTCTTCGATTTCCCCCTTGAAGTCTCTCAAGGGGAAGCTCTCGGAGTTCGTTGTGTCCCCATGTCAACGGAGGTGCTCCGCTATTTATAGGTGAGGAGGAGGTCGGTCAATGGAGGTTCAGCCATCAGCCCTCACACACCGACCGGACCCTCGTGGCTAAACCGGCGTCCTATCCGAGCTCCTCCAACAACGCATGCTCGGCATTGAAGGAAGCCAATGATGGCACTTGAGATCTGTCTCTTTCGGCCGACGTCGGCATACACTCCTCGGCCGTAGGCTCGTTCACGCGCGTGAACTGCAATGGTGGAAAGGGAAGAAGAAGAAGAAAAAGAGAGAGAGGGCCGAGCTGGAGGAGAAGGAGGTTGGGCCATAAGGGCCCATGCGGGGGGGGGGGAGAGAAAAAGGAGGGGGGCTGGGCGCGAAGGCCCAGCCCCGATGGGCTGCCAATTTTTGTTTTTCTTGTTTATTTATTTTTTTGTTGTTTTTGTTATTTATTTTTTATTATCTAAAAAAAAGAAAAATAAAAGAAAATAAGACCTAATTAATAACATCATCACAATTTAGGTGTCAACAATAGAAAAGCAGGGCCATATTTTTCATATTGAAACTTATAACTAAACTTTTATACAAAACACAAACCAGAGTACTTCACAACTTTTTACTCTATCTCTATTCACATCAAAATGGGGATCTCAAAAGAAGATAGAATTTCAGTTCACCCGGGCCGTACTCAAGGCCCCTCTCGAGATTATCTTCTTCTCCCAAAAATTCTTCTCCTTAAGTTTCACTGCAAAGTACTCCTTCTCGATTCCTCCTCAGCTTCTCAACGGGGTCCTGAAATGATTTCCCCAAACCAGGATGAGACTACGTCTCAGCGAGTTCTACCCCACTAAGGCCCGATTAGTAAACTATTATACTATAGGCTGCTTAAACACGCACAGGGCAGAGGACTTACCTTGGCCCCAGATCCCACCTGCAAGTCAATACAATTCATAATAGGCACTCAAGCAATCATATCACCGATTGAAGCATCGATCAAATCGACCTAGTCGATTATATGCCAACAAGACCACTCACGGTCATTTCCATTCAATCAATCAATTCACAACATCAAATCAAAGCAATGATCAATCGACCTAGTCGATTACATGTCAGACGGACCATTCTAGGTCAATGCTCTCGGGCGTCAAGTTCACCAAGGTGACGTATCCACTAGACAATTGCGTGCGTTCTTTAAGGCGCCGTTTTCGCCAGTGACATCCTTAGTCACCGAACCACGCATGCCTATAATCATGTACTCAATAAACAATTGTGTGCGTTCTTTAAGGCGCCGTTTTCGCCAATGAGGTCCATAACCACCGAACCACACATGCCTATAACAATGTATTTAATAGACAAGTGTATGCATTCTTTAAGGCACCGTTTTCGCCAGTGATGTCCTTAATCACCGAACCATACATGCCTATAACAATATGAGTACTAGACTGATACGTGCGTTCTTTGAGGCGTCGTTTTCGCCAGTGATATCCCAATCACCGAACCACGTAGGTCCACAATAATGTATGTACTAGACCGATACGTACGTTCTTTAAGGCATCATTTTCACCAGTGATATCCCAATCACCGAACCACGTAGGTCCGCAATAATGTATGTACTAGACCGATACGTGCGTTCTTTAAGGCGCCGTTTTCGCCAGTGATGTCCCAATCACCGAACCACGTAGGTCCATACACCATGTCTGATCGGTTCAATCCCAGAGTATTTCCAATTCTCTCATAACTCCATCCACTTTACAACTCAATCAAAGCATTATAAATGCTAAATCAACATACTTGGCCATCTACTAATCAATCATTCAAATTCACTCAATTTCAAACAATTTAGAGTAGATCCCTAAAATATCACAAGTTATTTAATTCCATGCAACGTAGAACTCAAATAAATAAACTGACTGCGCCACAACGATCAGCACGAGATTTCCGAAGATTAATTAATTAATTAATTTCGAAAATTAATTAATAAATATTAAAAATTCAATTTAGCACAAAATAAAGCCCAATTAAATAAACGGACTTCACCACAGTCATCAGCATAAAATTCTGGTCCCGGGCCATCTCGGTTAAATTTTCAGAAAATAAATAATTATTTATTTAATTCCGAAAATTAATATTTAAATACTAAAAATGCCACTTAGGCCCGAAAAGCCTAATTGAAGCCCGATTAGGGTCGGGAAAAATCTGGGCTACCCTCAATAAATAGTAGACCATGTCTACTTGCTAATTGCACAATCAATTTGGCTAATTCGCATCACAATTGACTAATAATCGCTAATCTATTCTAATCTATTCTAATCTAACCACCTAAACCTAATTAATTAAAACTAAACCAACCTTAAGCATAATTAGCCAACTAATCAGGGATTAGTGAGATTACTCACCGGAATCGCGCGCAAATCGGATCAATCCGACGAGGGCGACACGAGGAACAAAACTTCTCAAAGCACGGCTTAGGTTCGGGGCCCGAAAACGGCCCAAAAGCGGGCCCGAACCAGCTGGAAACCCACTCCATGGGTTGCTGGTTTGGCCTAGTCGAGGCTGATCTGGCGGCTAGGGCGGCGAGGGGAGGCCAACAGAGGGCAAAGGGGATGCCGGGTGGTGGCCGAATGAAGCTGGGCGGTGGCCGGACGCGGCTGATCGGGGCAGAACAGGGGCGAAACAGGGCTGGGCCGAGCGGTGGAGGGATGGTAGCGAGCGGCAGGCACGCGAGCATGTGTGGACGGCGGAACGGCGGTGAGCTGCTGCGGTGCGTGGGCGGCGACGGCGGCTGGCTGCTGTCTCGACGAGCTGCTATCTTCGCTTCAGCTTCTCCTTCTGTTCATTGGTTCCACGAAGAAGAAAAGAAGGAGGGGAAGAAGTGTTCGGTCATGTGGGATGAGGGAGAAGAGAGAGGAGAGAGAAGAAGAGATAAGAGAGAGGAGTTTTGACTAGTCAAAAAGGAGAGAGAAGCCAATTTAAAATTGGCAAGGGGGTGTTCAGTGGGTGGGGAGGGGCTGCGCACGAAGGGGGGGAGAGGAGAGAGAAAAGAGAGAAAAGAAGAGAGAATGAGAAAAGAAATAAAATAACCTAATACCATTAGTCTTATTTTATTCTTTTTCTTTTCTCTTTCCCTTTCTATTTCTTTCGGTCTTCAATTTTTCCTCCGATAATTTCTTTCTTGAAATTTCGGACTCATCAATAATTTGACGAACGATAAGACAGGATCCTAAAAATGAATTGTGACACGCTCGAATATTCGATTCTCGAAAATCGAATTCAATTTCCTAGTTATAATCGATCAGACGCGATTTTAGTCCAATCCAACTAATTAGGTAGCTTTTAGGGATTTTACCGCGGATACATCCCTTAATGGCTTCACCCAATAGGTTAGTTAACTCACCTAGAGAAAAAGGATGTCACTCGGATTTTACCGAGTGATCAGCTTAGAGAAAAAGGACCATAGGCACGTCGACGAAATGCCCATTTCACTTTATCGAAAGGGGGTCGAATTTCAGGATGTCACACTTTGAAGATGGGCTGAAACTTGGGCTTCGAATATGCCCGATCCAAAACTGAAGTTGGGCTGAACAAATGCGAGCTGGGCTTGCCTAAAGATGGGCTTGGGCTGCTTCGCGGGCCTCAAGACTAGGCTAACTTTGGTGGAATTCTTGGGTCGAAGTTGGGTTGAATCCCAATGGGCTGAACCGCGGGCTTGGCTTGCGGGCTGCGAGAGAGGAAACCAACAGCTTCAATGGCGAAAGCGGGTCGATCGAAGCTTCGATGAGTGGGTGGTCGGCAACCAATGGCTCCCGGGGGTCAAGGGGGTCATGTAGGTGGATGGAATGGCCAAAGGAATGGTCGAAATGGGAGAAAAACAAAGAAAATTGTGAAACAGTGCAGGTGGGCAGGGGACCAACGGACCGGCAACCATCGGCTTACAGCGGCCTTACGGGACGGCCGGCGGCTCTATTAGGGACGAGGTCAGGCTTGATGGAACGGTCTGGATGTCGTCTTCACGCCAATGGGTGGCTCGTTCTCTAATTCATCCGGAAAGTCAACTTTTTACTTGGATCTTTGGCGAAAGGTCAGCTGGAGTAGAAACCGGCAGAAGTAAAAATAGAGGAGGAAAACTGTCCGACGGTGGTGTGGCTGCTCCGGCGACTTCCTCGGCTGGTGGTGGTCCTCAAACAGCAAGGATGGAAGGAGAGAGAGGGTCTTGGACAGTGGAAATGAGAGAGAGATGGAGAGGATAGAGATGAGGGAGAGATAAGAGAGAGGGTGGGCCATTGGCTTGATATTTTCCATAAAATATCTCCAAGAATCAACCTAGCCAAGCAAAATCCCTTGGCTTCCAATGATCCACACCAACACCTCTCATGACTTCACTTTTGGTCCATTTGGCTAGGGGGAATGGAGAGTTAGGAATTTTGCAAGAATTGTTTTCAATTGGTGGCTTGATCCACTTCAATTCCATCTCAATTGGCCCCCATAAAATCAATCGGTCATCCATCGACCATCTCGACATTTTTCCTCACTCATATATCCATCTTGCTTCCCAATTTCACTATCAAAAACCACCCTTGGCTTTTTCTATTAAAAAAAAATGACTCGGCAATAACTTTTTCCCAAAAAGTGTTGGGTGTCAAAAAAAAAAATTTGAGATTGAGTCGATACTCCTAGAATTTATTGTGATATGACAGAAACTTCAATTTCTGAAATCGGACTCGAATCGGCGGTTAATTTCACTCCGACACGTTTTTAGCGTGACCTAAGCTATCAGGTAGTTTTCAGAACTTTTTATGGCAAATGACCCATGGTCGATTTTCTTCAAGCCACAATGAACCCACTCGACTCATTAGCGACTCTCGATTGTCATGAAAATCTCGAGGATTCAATTACGGACACAAGGTACCAAAACGACAGAAAAATCATATTAGTGCCGGTCGATGAGAATCACCCACGATTGGCCACATCTCAGTCGAACTGACCTATCTCTTATCTCAAATTGGTTTATATCTATGCCATAATGACCTCTAAATGTGAGTACGGTCGAGTAGCCGATTCATAGTCGAATTCTCGAGTCTATTGCATTAAAATTCCTTAATGGCTTCCCTGGATAGTCTAGTTATCTCGAGAGTGATCTGCTTTGAGAATAGACCTATAGACGCATCAATGAAATGCCGATTATTTCAGTAGAAAACAGAGTCAAAAATCTGGGATGTCACATTTTTTTCTTCTTTCTAGATGGTAGATATTTCTTAACATGTGATATTACGCCTTTATCATCTTAGAAAAGTAAATGCATTTTTTTAAAATGGACTTATTGATTCGAAGCAAGGTTAGCTAATCAATCTACAGATATATTGATTTTGCATCTACCCTGCTTCTGACTTGCTTCTTGTTTGAAAGAAGGTCTAGTAGGCAGAATCAACTTTGCAGGCCGTTGTTCCTACCATATCGAAAAATTGAAAGGGGAAACCCATGATTCTGCTCATACAGAGGAAGATGTAACTATAGAGCTAACATAAATCCAGGCCAATCACCAGTGTCACTTCAAGGAAACTGCCCCACAAGTTTAACCTACCAGCCCAAGGCGAAACTCTGACCATTCAAATTGAATTAGAGAGAGAGAGAGTCTCTAGTTGACAACTTATTCTGCCACTCATTTGTCTGTGTTGAGCTGTAAATAGATAAATATACATAGGATCTTTGAGGAGATTTTTATTCTGATTTGATTCTGATTAAATTCCACAAATCATGGGATTATAGCTGTTAATCCACAAATTGTGGGATTTTAGTTTTTCTCTTTTTTAGGCTTTCTTTCCTTTATTTTTGTTTGCTAGGATTTATCTGTGTATTAGCCTATAAATACAGCATTGTAAAGCACCAGAAGATATGAATGAGAATAACAATTTCTCTCTATCTAAAATTTCACATGGTATCAGAGCCCTAGGCTAGATTCCTAAATTTAAAATTGCAGTCTTCATTGCTGCGTTTTTTTTTTTCAGCCTTCGTTGTTGTCTATTATTTTCCAGAAATATAATTCTGGATTTCAATTGCAGCCTTCATTGCTGCACTATTACCCTTGTTCTCTTCTTAACATTCACTCTCCAAAATGGCCACATCCAAAGCCACAAATCCTACCATGAACCAATCTGAGGAGGTCGCCTCAACACACATGATAGGTGATCTTCAGAATATCAGGCCAATCTATAGATTGAATGAGAAGAACTACCTCAAGTGGTCACAATTTGTCAAGACGTATCTGAAGGGGAAAGGAAAACTAAGCCATTTACTTGGGACGAGACCCAAGAAAGGAGATCCTAATTTTGATGCGTGGGATGAGGCTAATTCCATGATCATGTCGTGGCTATGGAATTCCATGGAACCTGCCATAAGCAACACTTGTATGTTTCTACCAACCACAAAAGAGATTTGGGATTCCGTTCGACGGACATACTCAAAGGCTCGTGATGCAGCCCAGGTGTATGAAATTAAGGTGAAAACCAGTGGGACAAAGCAAGGAGGTAAGACTGTTACTGAGTATGTTAATTCTTTGCAAAACTTATGGCAAGAACTCAATCATTATCGAGTATTTCAGATGCGGTGTCCAGATCATGCAACCATTCTAAAGAGTTTTATTGAAAAGGATCGAGTCTACGATTTCTTAGCCGGGCTTAATTCTGAATTTGACCAAGTTAGAATCCAAATACTTGGCAAGGAGGAAGTGCCATCATTGGAGGAAACAATTTCCTTGATTTGGGCGGAAGAAAGCCGTCGATCCATCATGCTAGAACTGCAATATGTGGAAGGGTCAGCTTTGACAACTAGAAAGGTTGATGAAAAGGGTGACCTGCCAAGGAAAGACAACCGGGACAGCTTGTGGTGTGCCTACTGCAAGAAGCCTAGACATACAAAAGAACAATGCTGGAAATTGAATGGCAGACCAACTACTTCAGGCCGAGAGTGGGTGAATCAGGCAACACAGCCAAGGACTTGGGTCCACCTATCTGAGAAAGCTAGTCAAGAAGAAGTTCAGGAGAAAGCAACCTTCAACAGTGAAGAAATTGAGAAATTAAGAGGTTTGTTAGGGTCTCTTAATAAACCCTCTGGTGCATGCTCACTAGCACTCTCAGGTAATTCTTGGATTATTGATTCAGACCACATGACTCACACCTCATCCCATTTCAGCACTTATACACCTTGTCCTAGTAATAAGAAGATTATTGTGGCAAATGGGTCTCTTGCTACTGTTGCAGGGGTTGGAAATGTTCCTATCACACCTAATCTTGACCTTAAAGATGTTCTTCATGTCCCTAAACTATCTGCCAGTCTTATCTTGATACAGAAACTCACAAAAGATCTTCATTGTGGAGCTGTTTTCTACCCATCTTATTATGTTTTTCAGGATTGGGACTCGGAGAGGAGGATTGGACTTGCTAAGGAACAAAATGGGCTGTACTACCTTGAGACACCTCTCACTACGAGAAGGATCATGAATAATATGTCTATGTCGTTTCTTAGTACTTCAAATAAAGAAGCCATTTGGCTTCATCATTTTCGTTTTGGTCATCCGTCCTTTCAAGTCTTGAGTATTATTTTTCCATCCTTGTTTAAAGATCTAAATATTAAAGACTTCCATTGTGATGTTTGTGAATTAGCCAAGCATAATCATGTACTGTTTCCTATTAGCAGTCACCGTAGTTCTAATCCTTTTGACTTAATCCACAATGACATTTGGGGACCTTCCACGATTCCAAACATCTCTGGAGCTCGTTGGTTTGTCACTCTAATTGATGATTGCTCCAGGGTCACGTGGACTTTCTTACTCAAACATAAATCTGATGTGAGTGGCATTATTCCTTCATTTCATTCCATGATTCAAACTCAATTTGGGGTCAAGATCAAGGTTTTTCAGTCAGATAATGGTAGAGAATACTTTAATCAAGTATTGTCCCCTTATTTTCAAAAGGAATGCATTATCCATGAGTCATCTTGTGTGAATACACCACAATAAAACAGTGTTGTTGAAAGGAAAAATTGCCATCTCCTTAACACAACTCGTGCCTTGTTGTTTCACGGACAAGTTCCTAAAGCATATTGGGGGGAAGCTGTTCTTACAGCTACACACATGATCAATAGATTACCCTCACGTACATTAGACCACAAGACCCCTATGGAAGTTCTTTCTCAGTTCTATCCTCACCTTCGTACATCTAATGGTCTTACACCTCGAGTCTTTGGTTGCACTTCATATGTCCACATTCATCATCATCAACAAAGAAAGTTAGATTCTCGTGCAATCAAATGTGTGTTTCTTGGTTACTCACAAACACAAAAAGGCTATAAATGTTACCATCCTCCTTCTAAAAAATTCTATCTCTCTGCAGATGTTACTTTTGTTGAAAATAAACCCTATTTTTCACAATCTTATCTTCGGGGGGATTTTTCAATCATGGAAGATAAGGACCTTGGTGTCATTGATAACTCAGATTTATCGTCCAATATCCCTATCAACCAAAACTCATCCACCGTTGCTCATGAACCTATTTTGAATCCTGTCTCTTCTCCAGCACAATCTCCCACACACCAGCTTGTCTCTACTCCTATTCCTACTAGTCCAACTCATATTCATGATTCTAAGAGATTTTCTTAGGTGTATTTAAGGAGAACAGCTGTTCCAATACAAGAGCAGGTCCAAAATACCACTCCAGGTACCGTCAATGAAAACACAGTAAGTTCTGAATTTCCTTTGGATGAACAGCTTAGTGATACACCTGAGAGTGATCTTGATTTACCTATTGCTGTTAGAAAAGGGACTAGAGAGTGCACCAAGAAACTGGTATATCCATTATCAAATTGTGTGTCCCTTAATAGATTATCATCATCATGCAGAAACTTTATTGTGAGTTTAAACACAATTGTTGTCCCTAACGCTTTGTCTGAAGCACTATCAAAAGAGGAATGGAGGAATGCCATGAAAGAAGAGATGGAAGCACTCGAAAAATATAAAACATGGGAAATTATTGACAAACCAAAAGGGAAAAATCTAGTTTGTTGCAAGTGGGTATTCACTGTAAAGTACAAGGCAGATAGCTTTCTAGAGAGGTACAAGGCAAGATTGGTTGTGAAGGGTTACACTCAAACATATGGAGTGGATTACCGAGAGACATTTGCACCAGTGGCTAAAATGAATACTGTAAGAATTTTATTGTCTTTAGCTGCTCATTTTGATTGGGAACTTTAATAGTATGATGTAAAGAATGCGTTTTTAAACTAAGATTTGGAAGAGGAATTTTACATGAGCATCCCACCTGGTTTTGAAGGAAAGGAAACAACATAAAAGGTTTGTAGACTTAAGAAAGCATTATACATGCTCAAGCAATCACCTAGAGCCTGGTTTGGACGGTTTGCTAGAGTCATGAAGGCATCTGGGTATAAACAAAGCCAAGGAGATCATACAATGTTCACAAAACACTCAAGACATGGGGGGAGTTACAGCATTGTTGGTGTATGTTGATGACATAATAGTCACAGGCAATGATGAAAGGGAGAAAAAGTGGCTGAAACAATGCTTGATTAAGGAATTTGAAATAAAGGAGTTAGGGAAGCTACGGTATTTTCTGGGAATTGAGGTTTTGTACTCTAGGCAAGGGGTCTTTATTTCACAACGAAAGTATGTGACGAATCTTTTAGAAGAAACTAGGAAGCTTGGTTGCAAACCAGTAGCTACTCCAATTGAGCCAAACTAGAGGCTAACAGAAGCAAAAGAGGAGGCAGCAGTGGATCGAGAAATGTATCAGCGATTGGTGGGAAAGTTAATTTATCATACTCATACTCGACCAGATATCTCCTATGCCATCAACTTGATTAGTCAATTCATGCATAATCCAAAAGAATCACATCTATAGGCTGTTCATCAAGTCCTACGCTACTTAAAAGTTTGTCCGTGAAAGGGAATACTTTTCAAGAGGAGCCCAAATCTCAAGCTTGAGGCTTATACAGATGCGGATTATGCAGGCTCGATGGTTGACAGGAGGTCTACAACTGGTTATTGTACCTTCCTTGGAGGTAATTTGGTAACTTGGAGGAGTAAAAAACAGAATGTGATGGCAAGATCAAGTGCAGAATCTGAGTTTAGGGTAGTGGCTCAAGGAATATGTGAGTTATTATGGATCAAGATCATTCTTGATGACTTGAAGGTTGAGTGGCAAAGTCCTATGAAGCTATTTTGTGACAATAAGTCTGCAATTAATATTGCTCATAATCCTATGCAACATGACAAGACAAAACATATTGAGATTGCTAGGCACTTCATCAAGGAGAAACTTGAAGAATGATTGATTTGTTTGTCTTATGTTCCTTCGGGACAACAAGTGGCGGATGTCTTGACCAAAGGGCTTAATGGTGGAAGTTTTCATGAGCTAATTTCCAAGCTGGGAATGGAAGATATCTATTCACCAGCTTGAGGGGGAGTGTTGAGCTATAAATAGGCAAATATACATAGGATTTTTTAGGAGGTTTTTTATTCTGATTTGATTCTTATTAAATCCCACAAATCATGGGATTATAGCTGTTAACCCACAAATTGTGGGATTTTAGTTTTTCTCTTTTTTAGGCTTCCTTTCCTTTATTTTTGTTCATTAGGATTTATCTGTGTATTAGCCTATAAATACAGTATTGTAAAGCACTAGAAGATATGAATGAGAATAACAATTTCTCTCCATCTAAAATTTCATAACCTCATCTGCATACTGCTGAATTTAGAGACAACATTTTGAGGAATGTAGAATCATTTTGAAACAACAGCTTATTATGTAACCTTATTTGCAATCAAATAAGTGCTTGCACACTGATCTTCCTAACATAAAGTCCCATTCAGAGTTGATAATATTTTTGCCATCTCCCCTGTTGCGTCTAGTTAAAACCACCTATTAGTGTTCGAAGCAAAGAAGTGCTCATAAACTAACTCGACATGGGCTTCTCACTAAAGGACAATTCCTCAAGCAGTGAAGTAAAAAATTCGAGCTTGTTTTCCTAGAACTGACAAATCTGAGGATGCCGAGAGTTTCTCACCAATTGTGCTTCATTTGTTAGAAGCTTTTTACGTACAACTATTGGATGTCACTACTTCTTCGATCACAAATTGCGTTTCTGAAGATTTTTCTGATACTCTTAAGGACCTGGCCTTTGAAAGCAGGCTTCTATTGGATGCCTTCTTTAAGGTTTTAAGTTTATGGACCCAAAGAAAATGTTTAGCTCTTAGAATCTCTTAATAGCATTTCTATGCTACATTAGTGTGAATGTGCTGACACCAGTCTTTTGTGTCTTTTCAGAGGAATTTAACTTCGAACCGGTTACTGAAATTAATCATTTAACAACTCTAACTACGTGTGTTGTGAATGCGGAACTTCTCCAATGTTGCTTATGCTTAGTTTTATGCAAAAATTTCACAACCCCATTTTTTATTTCTATATGACAGTAAAACGTTGGACTGTTATTTATTTCTTATAATTTATTTGTTGCAGCGTCCATGGTATAGATTCCTGTGCTGTCTCTTATAGCTCAAGGAGACATCGTTATTGCTCGGAGGAAAATGAGGAGTCATGTCCACTGATTCCATGCTTCATTGGTTTTAAGTATGTATTCCTTTTTATTATTAGTGTAGTAGGTCCTGTAGTGTAGCCCTTTGTGGCATCCTAAAATTTCATAGCAATCTCTAGATGCATTACGACCCATGAATAGGTGATGGAAGCACCATCGGACTACTTTATAACCGTTAGACCAATGGATTACAATTAAACAAGGCCGAGCATTTAATGGACAATTGTTTTGTTGGAAATGTATCCTATGTCCATGTGTGATCAAGGATTGTACTAAAGGATAAATTGATAAGAAATTTTATATACTTGGCTGTGTACCCTATGAATCGTATTTCCCTTAACTAATGTTGCAATATTTTATGACCATGTGAATATTTGTGATTATGTAATTATAAGTGGAGATTAAAGTGAGATATTAGGAGAAGGTGTGGGCTGATTTCTTAAGGCCCAAAACCACCCAAAAACTAGCCCACGTTTCCTCTTGATTGGTTGACTAAGGCCGAGATGAATGAGGCCCATCATCCTTGCATGAAGATTGACAAGTGGCAAGAGGGATTAAGCAAGTGTCGCTGCCCCCATTGCTTCACCAGTGATCTCCATGCAAATCCAATGATTACTAGCTAATCATGAGAGTGAAAGAAAGAAAAGAGAGAGAGAGAGAGGAGCGGAGTGAGCAAGGGAGTGATAGAGAGAGAGAGAGAAAGAGAGTGAGACCGAGTGGGCGAGCGAGCGAGAGAGAGAGGAGGAGAGTTCAAGCGAGAGAGAGAGGGGCGAGTGCAGGCCACGAGGGGGAAGAGGAAGGCCGTCTTCCGCGGTGTCGCAGCTGCCGCCGTCAACGCTGCCTAGCTCCGCCATCGATCGAGCCATGCCCGGAGCCCCAAGTTGCCGACTTGCTCGTTGCGGTTGCTTTGAACTTGAGGCAAGTAGAAGTTCTTCAATCTATGTTTGGCTTGCTGTTTTATCTAGTGAGGAGTTGGTAGATGCGAGAAAGGTGAAATACTAGAGCTGCATGTTGGATTTGGACATGAAAGATGAAGCTAGACCAAGAAAACTAGGTAAAAACAAGGCATGCATTGTGGATTTCAAATTTTGTGATGGAACAAGAATTTAAAGATCTGACTATGGAGGATTTTTGGAAGTGATAAGGCTGTGTTATAGTGTAATACACTTGTATACATTTGATTGTGGATGTTAGGGGTCGAAATTCAAGGAGTAGGAAAAATTCTAGTTAGATCAGTGGACTGTTTTGTAAAGGACAGTGTGACCCTCGGTGACTTTTTGATTTTTCTGAAATTTTCTAGCCAAAATTTGAGTTCGAGTTCTTAATGAAAGTTGAAGAGCACATCTGTAAGAGTAACATATAAAAAATTTAGCATAAATAGAAAATATTTGGTCGACGAAATGATTTTCATACGGAAATGCTAAATCTGGAAATTTTACAGAAACTGTAGCAAGAAATACCGAAGTTTTTACTCTCGATATGTATGGAATTTGACTTAGTGTTCTTCATGAAATTTTTTAATTTAGGTCTTATTGATAAAGTGTCAAAATTTCATAATTTTCTGAGTCCATTTAGTATTTATTTCAAATTTTTTACCACAACTGTGCATTATAAAAATCGGGCTATTCTGTTCTCGAATTTTTCACAAAGTGTCTGAAGGTGAAGGTGTTTCGAATGGCTATGTGATATGATGGTATTGGCTGTGGATATTTGTGCAATATTGAGATGTGTTAGAGGGTCCATGAGACTTCTTGTTTTAGCATTTGAAAATGTTTTGTGAATTAAAATGCTAAATTGTTACCGTTGAGCCCTCGGGTCAACAAATACCCGGGAGTCAGGATGCCCAAAGGATCGAGTGAGTTGATGCCTTGTGGATGCCTGGTGGCCTTAGATGGCTGAATGCCGGAGGTTTTTCCCCAAGAGCTTCAGGATGCCTGGTAGTATGCTAGTCGGTACGTAAATCCGGATGGCCAGGGTAACCATTTTCATGGGAGGCCCTCGAGGTTCCTCGTGATGCCAGGTGAGGTACGAGATGTCTGGAGGCATGATTCGCTCTAGATGCCCGGTGGCCTTAAATGGCTGAATGCCGAAGGCTTTCGTGATGCCTAGAGAGGTGCGAATGCCAGAGGGACACAAACATTGGTCCTCCGGGGATGAAACCTTTTGAAAAATAAAATGAATGATTCCATTATAAGTGTGAGTGGGTCTAGATATAAGATTGAGCGTATGGCATGGAATGGAACGTGATGTTTCAGTTTGACCCTATGATTGAGATTTGTCAATCTTGGATATGTTGCACTACACATTAGGACTAAATTGTTATTACATTGAAGGTTTTCATGATTTTGATACATACCTATTGTTAAATTTCTTGTTTTGTCTACCATACTTGAATCTGGATATTAATAGTAATGCTTGATATAGCTTGAGGAATCTTTTACTGCTGAGTGGTTGTACTCACTCTTTTGGGGACTAACATTTCAGATTAAGAGATGCCTTTGTTATCGGTCACACGTGGTACTTTCTATGGCTTACCGTTCGACGTTGAGGTTGAGTGTTCAGAGCATTCCTGTGTTGGTGTTCGTGGACTGGTGTTCATCCGTGTTCGAGTTTTAGTTATGTATGAAGTGGGTCTACCTGATGGCCCTGTAGTCCAGGAGTTCCTGTCCATGCATGTTCGTCGCGACGGGATCATGATGGGGATGCTGCTGCCGCCGCCACCAGCCGATGCACCAGGCTGGGTGTGATTGTGCGTGTGACTGGTAGCAGATGACACTTTTTGAATAGCCGACACTGGATAATGGATCGGTGTACATAACTGATGTGGGGTCGGGTACTTTTGGGTTATAGCCGAGCTTAGTAAAGCCTTGGCCTTTTGATGTACCGACTCCTGATGTCCGATCAAGCTATGTAAATAAAAGTGTTTTGGCTCTAGCGTATATATATGAAATGTGTGGTTGGTGTGCATTGCATTATATTATTTAGCTTGAATATGGATTAGGGAGATGTCAAATATGCTTCTGTTATATGAACTGCACTGGGACCGATTAAAAAAAAAATTTATAATCCCCCAGGATATATTGACCCACTATAATTCAATGGTATCAGAGTGACATGTTATTAGAACAAGTGAAAGGTAAGCAAACCGTGGCGACCCTAACAGATCGGAGGCCGTTTCAGGGGTGCCACACCCTTCGTAAGGAGTCCAAGAAAGCCTCAATTTTGTTTTGCTTCTGTTTTCAGTGTGCTCTAATATGTGTCCGAAATACTGAAATTGTATGTTCACCCAAATATTTAAAGAATACTTTGGTAAATGACTCCGTCATACTTTATAGGTGCATTTTGCCAACAGATACGAAAGTTCATTCTACTGGTCATATTTCTGTTCACAACTTCTGGTTTCTGAATCTCATAACTATTTTTCGTTTCTTTTTCCCAGTCGAGTTTTCTTTCATCAAATGTCAAATGTTTGAAAGTATTATCATTAGAGTTGCTCAGCTTCTGGGCTTCTTATGATTAGATTGAAGTTTCCAGCGTCAACATGCTCGAGATAATTGTGTATGTTGCCATGTCTAATCCTTTCACTACAAGGAAGAAGGCTAGGTACATACTGCACCTGTAAGTCCAATGCTTTGCATTCTTAATGAAAATTAATGACTAATTACTGAGTGTTGATCTCTGATGGTGGCAAAGAAAATTGAGTTTCTATTTGGAATTCCGACCACAGGACTGATGGCACATGACACATGTAGAAGTGCAATAGTTAAGGAGATGAGAGCCGTCTTCAGTTTTATCAGCTTGTTTACTTTCTCTTGAAATCTGATCTGCTTTTGACAAGGGTGGATTTGTTGCCTTTCCTTTCGTCATAATGGGGGTTGTGTAGTTAACTTTGAGTCAAATGGGGGTTCCAAGCTCATAATGTCGATGAATGTTTGGTCTCAGCTGTTCAACACCTTGTGATGGGAGATCAAAATGGGAGCTCAAATTTTGAACTTTTGAAATGCCTAGGGGGGCTAAATTTCACTCAATGACTCGAACTTGTTGAGTTATGAGCCCAATTTATATCCAATGTGAAATCATTCATTGCATTCATGCCTAAGCCACCCTTAGTGCTCTCGCATGTGTGGTAACGAAGACCCACCTATAGAACCCAACATGAGTTTCAACTTTGGTCTTTTCATCATAATTTTCTTAAGAACATGAGCCTCCCCTCGTAATTCATTTTGGATGCCGTAGAAGAGAGTTCACCTCCTATCCTAGTCCACAGGGAAAAAATAAGTGCTGACTCAATTCCTGCACTTCCGGTAGTTCTAAAATGTTGAATTTACTAGGCATCATCTTGAATCTAGTACATAGATCAGATTCAAAGGTATGAATATATTTTTTATGACAGCTAATTTTTTTCTCGATGTCAAACCCCGGCCGAAAATATTTAGTTCGTTATCGCAAGTTCTATGATACGGAAGTCATATTATACGTTATCCTCGTGAAGAAACTCGTAGAAATTGACGACACCGGAGACAAAAGGACAAGGTCGCACGTGAAAGAGGCGAAGACTGAGAATCAGGCCTCTTATCGTCTCCACAGTGGATCCTTGGAAATTGCCTTTAAAGTTCATCGTCTTCCAAGGACTTATTACAATTCTCGAAGACTGACCCACTTTATTCAAAGCCATCGATTCTAACCACTTTTCTTGAAGAGCATAAATTGTGAGGAGCCCCTTGAACGGTTGCTGTTCCGCCAACGCCAGTCTTAAAATATTGAATACTGCTGGAAAAACAGTAATATTATAATTTTGCTTAAGCAAACCAAACAAGTTTGTCTGCATTAGTGCTTCAACCATTATAATGGCGACTTTCGCTTGGCTGTCTTCAAGCTTAGGTATACACACGCATAATTTTTCTATAGGGACATCAGGGAGGGAGGGAGATCTAGTAAAATAAGCTCCCAGAGCTAACCTAGAGGCTGGAACGGGCAGTGGTGGTGCACCAGAAGGTGAATATCAAGTGTTCCTGAGTTATAAAGGAACTGACGCTCCTTATGAAGTCACCGATTCCATCTACTACGCCTTGGTAGATGCAAGAATTTGCATCTTCAGATACGAAGATGAACTCAATGTAGGGAAGTGATCGGTAGACAGCTGCTTCGGGCCATCAACAACTCCATAGTCCATACTCTACAAACCTCTCTTTTTTTTAGATTATGCTGTGAGTAAATGGTGTCTCCTCGAGCTCGTTGGGATACTTCCATTTTTTCTGATATGGAACCTGCTTATATCAAGCTTAATACGTTGTTGTATAGTGATGCCCTCTTCGAACACGAGAAGAAGTTCCCTGAAGTGAAGGCGTGGCGGAAGGCTCTTGTGCAGGTGAATGAAATCAAGGGATGGAACCTGCAGAAGGATAAAGGGTAAACTCCATTACTTAAACTCATTTTTTTTATTTGAGGGGGAAATAAGAACACGATCTCATGTCACTGTTTGGTTTTATTTTCATTTTTTAATAAAAGTTTTACTCGATCATAAAAAACATATTTTCAGGGGAAATAACTTTATTTTCTTTAATATTTTCGAAGAATTAAGTTCTTGTACCAGATTCCGAGGAATTCATTACTCTTTAACTTTCATGTTTGGAGAATACCAATAGTTAACCATTGCTAGTTTACGTCTCAATGATGTTTTTCCTTATATAGAGTTCTACATCGAGATTTCTTTGTCTCGTGCTGCAATTATGCGGTTTTCTGTGGAAAAATTATTGCAAGACCGAGACCTTAATGTATGTAAACATATCAAATCACAAATCCCGAAAGTTCCAGGAAAAACGAAAAAACATTGCATCTGGCTTGAACTCTAATCAGATTATTTGCATGTAGTTAGATCTATGTCCATCCTAAAATTTTATTATCGCTTTTTTGTCATTAGTGAAAAAGAAGTGCTTTCTTTATGACAGCCAGCGACAACTTATTATATTGGTTGTTGAAGAGGTTTCGGATAAGTTGAAGATAAAGCATAAACCTGTAACTGACCATTTAGTTGGACTCGCCGGTGAGGTAGAAGAAGTCATGAAATTACTAGAAATCGATTCTTGTGACATGCGGCTCACCAGAATTCATGGAATGGGTGGAATAGGAAAAACGGCAGCAGCCAAGGTCATCTTCAACCAACTATGTTCACACTTTGGAAAGCAATGCAGCTCTTTAAAGACATTCGAAAAGAGTCGACGAAGGATGGCTTAGTCAAGTTGCAAAAGAAATTACCGTTGGACATAGTTAATTTCTAGAGCGAGAGGAAGAATTATTGATTATAATGATGGCATGAGGATGACTAGAGAAATAGCTTGCAAATATTGACACTTATTAGGACGTCTCTGATAAAGATATTAAATAACAGTAAATTATGGATGCATGACCACTAAGATATCTTTCAGAGAAAAATTAGTCTAACAAACCCTGGAGAGTGTAATAGGTTGTGGATTAGCAAATGGATCCTTGAAAGATTAAGGATGAAAGAGATAAAGTAAGAACAATTACTAGTTTGCAAGTAGAAAATTAGAAATTCCAGTACTGAGGATTTCCTTTTCTACTGAAAAACATTTCTTTATATGTGATAAAATAAACATAGTTGATGATAATGAACGTATACTTGCAAATAGTTGGCAAATAAAGAAGGTTCAAGCATTTGACCTAGATGGAAAATGCTCCCATCTTGATCACACGTGAATAGCTTGAAAGGTTTGGAAGTTTAAGTTTCCTAAGGTTATCTAACATAACCTTAGTTGGAGACTTCTCGGATTGTCTTCCAAAGATAAGCTGGATTACTTGGCATTCTTCTCCTCAAATTTTTGGGGCGGTCGATATGCATTCAACCAATATATTCTTTTTGAACTTTCTGACATTCACTTTACGGATGATTAAGAGGTGTGGAGCTTAATCAAGGTATCTTAACTTATGTGTTTATCTCGTCTACTCTTATTTCCTCCTTGTATATATGTCCGATGGTTTTGCAATTGAAACAGATTACCGTCTGCAGACGGCAACCAGATTAAAGGTTGTAGCTCTCAAAAAGTGTTTCGGAATTTCCAGAACTCCAAACTTCTCCAAGTGCTTGACGTTAGAGAGTTTGACTCTTGAAAGATGTGCAACTTGACGGAAATTGACTGTTCAATTGGAAGAATTAAGTGCCTGATTGACTGAATATAAACAACTGCTTGCGTCTAGAAGAGTTGCCTAAAGAAATCAGGGGGCTAATGAAACTTAAGCGCTTATCTTTGACAGATTGCTTTAGGGTGAGCAAACCAACTCAATTGGGAAATTAGCATCCTTGACAGAGTTGTATCTATCAAACATGAAAGTTGCAAGCTTACCTGATTTAATTCGTAGGCTAAAAATATTTGTGCACTCTCCATGTATCGAGAATGTCAATCACCGAACTTGCAGAAGTGCACTAGCGAAGCTCGAGTCTCTCTCTCTCATTAACACTAAGATTAGAGTTTCCTATCTCCATCCGAAAGCTGAAATCACTGAGTGTGTTGGTTTTTTCGTGTAAGATGATACCTATGTCAACTGGAAAAATTTGGAAATTACCTAGTGCTACTGGTATGTTGGAGAATCTTGAAGGGATACATGCTGAGCGCTGTAAATAATTGAAAGGCAAAATTCCTAATGAAGTTGGAAACTTGCTCCTGTTCAGAATCCTAAACTTATAAGGTACACGAATAGACACATTTCCTAGCATCAGCATGCTTCCTTGTCTCCAAAGATGGACTTCAGTAGATGTCACGAGATTCAAGAGTTGTAGAGTTGCCGGAGCTTCCTACAAGCTTGATCTGTTTATGTGTCAAATCTTGCTTTCTACCGTTGGTCCCTAGTCTCTTGAACTTGACTAATTTGGAGGGATTGTTCCTTTCTGATGGCTCAAGCTATAAAGACAAATCAGATCTAATGCAGACTTCTGATTTATCGTGGATTGTGAGGTTATCCAAATAGAACAAGTTGGAACTATGCCTTCGGAACAACCTTGTGCCACCTACAGAGTTAGGCTCACTTTCTCTCGGGGAAGAACTTACTTTGTCCAGTCTGGACCTGCAGCCTCACGTGCAGCTTCCATCTTCGTTGTTGGAGTTGCGACTTGATAACATCAACTTCACCAGATCACTATCATCCAACTTGAGAAGTTTGTCGATGTTAGTGCTCTAGGGCTCTCAAGTGAAAGAAATACAACTCCATGAGCTTCCACAGTCGACAAATATGACTGTGGAGTGGTGTGAACTCCTAGAGAGATTGTTTATTCTATCAAGTTTAAGGAACGTGATCCAAGCCCCGACGTGAAAATGCTCAAAGCTGGTGTGACAAAATCACTGCAGTACTTGTCAATCAAGGATTGGCAGTCTGTACAAAGGTTAAATGCTAAATTCCCAGTGAAATAATCTTCGAGTGAGTTGACCTGTTGTGGGAGAGAGTGTCCATTCAATCAACTGCCTTAAAGAAGCTAAAGGAATGCAGTTTTGTAAGTTGTGGAAAGCTACTCAAAATTCAAGTTGTCGGTATGTTGGAATCATTGGAGTACTTTCTTCTTTACAATTGCCATACTATGAAAAGGCAAGGCGGTCTGCCAAACACGAGAATCTGCACCATTTAGCCATTGGGAGGTGTTCTGGATAGGGTTGTCAGGGGACTTAACCAATTAGAGATTTTGGATGAGTTGCATAATTATGGATGTTGCACACTGGAAAGGCCAACAGATGTGTGCGCCCCAAAAAACCAGATGAGTGCCAAATATGTTTTAGTAACTGCAGGGAGTTAATTTAATCCAGTCCAGACAGACAACGACATCTAATTTGAGCACTATGGAGAGGTGGTTCTTCAAGTAACAGCAGAAGCCAATCAGAGAGAAAGAACTCTGAATTGGAGACTGAAAAGGTATGCCTCCTCCTTGGACTATTTGATAATAGGCAATTGCATCGTTCTTTCCTTTCCAATTTCTTTGGTCTTCTCTCTTTGGTAATAATTCTATTCATTGACTTTATCCACAAAATTTGTTCATACAAACATGAAAATGAAACTTCCAATTTTTAGACTGGATTTCTGACACTAACGTAACTGATTATGGTAGACTAAATTGAAAAAATTTATAGTTCCTCACTCTCTACAGTAATAGATGTTTTGGTTACATATCATGCATATTTATTTTAGATTATTGTAGTAAGACTGTCTTTTCCTTTTGCCTCTTTCACCAAGACATTCAAGTTCAGTCATCTGAATGGAAGAAATTCAAGGTTAGAGATTTTCACTTCTGGACATTCTGAGGGATATGGAAGGTCATAATGTGCTTTGTACAGGAAGGAACTTAATTTGGAGAAGTAAAACCAACTTCGAACGAAGATAAGGGGAAATTTTTCACTACACGGATTACTGAGTCATCATTCAGCAGGGTATGGACACATGATGTCTTGCAGATAGGAGCCATGAGTTTGCTGTACCCTTGTTTGTGAAACAGGCAAAACCAATGTTGAGAAAAAAAATTGTTTGATGACATCTACATTTCTCATCCTAGAGTACTAGCTAAAGAAAATCTTATTTTCCATGTAGGAGGATGCTAAAACGGAAGGGGATGCCGAAAAACGCAACACCAAGCTTTAGCTTCAGTTCCATACATCTGCAAGTTCTCAGGATCGTGAACTTAACGAAGAGCCTTTCATTGACAATGTCAGAGAAGGGACTCTGCCTAGAAATCAAAATCAGACAAGGCAGTAAGGCTCAAAACCCTCCAAGTATTTCACCACTATCATCTCTGTTTCGATCAACTGTTCTCATGTCACACAAACTGAAGAAGTATATATTGAACTTAATCACAACTGATTTTTGTAGGTCTCGATAAACTTGCTCCACCAAGAACATTTTCTGATAGGTGCTACGCATTCTTAGTGAGCATATTGGAATGGGTCTGCAACCATGACTTTCCTCGCTTTAAAGCTGCAATTCTCTGAGTTCTAAACAGAAAAGGCATTTGAAGGATAATTCAGAAATCAAGGAGATGGAAAGACCAAGTCAAGTCTAGTCATTTTAATTGATTGAAGAGCTAAGTGATGGCATTAAAAGATAACTTTCAGACTCTTGTTGATCAACCTTAAAGGCAACTGCAGTCGAGAGAGAACCGGAGAAGTGCTCCGGAAACAAGAACTCATATTGCATAGGATTTTCCTCTGCATTGGGGATTCATTATCCATTTGTCTAAGGTAAGTCTTTCTCCTAGTGGAGTACGGATTGATTTCCATATGGTTCGACTAACCAAGTATTTTCCAATGTTTGGCTTGCTTGTGACAATTTCTTCAGCCATCGACAGCATGTGATAAACCAACCGATGCATTGACAGGTGGTTGATTGGTGCGGATATACATTTTGAGCCGATGATTAGGTGGTCTGGCCAGCAGTAATCTCTGTCAATATTCATGGGCCGAGATTTAATAGAGGTTGCCTGATATTGGAGGCACCAATGTCCTAGAAGGTGGACTTAACGCATATTGTATATAAGTTAGCTTGCATCATCTAGTATGCACTTTTGATTGATAAGGGAATCGTTCTCCAAAGTTAATCCGGCAGTTCTTCGATGTCTGGTAAGTTGCTCGTAATTTGCTTGCATCGCAAGCAAGTCAAAAGAAAAGATTTCCCTTGTGATCATGAGTTCTAAGGACCCTAATATCAAGCTCTCTTGGCCCGTTCCGGTGTTGGAAACCAAGAACAACTTGGCCGAAATAGGAAGATTCAAACTCTCTTAAGAGATCACTGCTCTTGTTGCTTTTGAACCTACCATCATGTCATCATACAGATAAAAGTGCATTGAACATATCAAGTCTTGCCTAACTTTGCACGTTTGGATATATTTCCCCACACCAACTACATAGATTTTTGTGCATGTTTGAAACCTATTTGATAACCGGGAAAGTAATGGGGATTTTATTTCGGAAAATCTTTAAAGAGGGCCTCGTTCTTGTTGCTTCCGATCATCTTTTCTTGTGCACAACTAACAAAAAAGAGCTTGGCAGTGCTATATAAAATAAAAAAAATTTCCAACTATAGGATTGTGTTCAAAAGCTGATTTTTTTTTTCAATTTTTTCCTTAATTTTATTTAACAATTAATTCATAAATTTACTTGATAACATGAAAATTATTAATTTACTTGAAAATTACTCTCTTTGACAAAGCTATTATGTACAAAGATATAATCTAAACATACAAAAAAGAATACATAGTGTTGTTAGTGTGCATTGTGAGTTTTGTCGTTCCGTTTCAGATCGATTTATTTTATTATATTTTCCTAGAAAAAACCTTTACCTAGACTGTTTGACATATTGGCATTCAGTTTATCCTCCGAAATTTGCCTTACACGCATGTCGTCTTTACCTGCAAAAAGTGAAAAACTCCGCTCATCAATTAAGGTCCAAATAAATTGATTACAGGCTCAATCTCTCTTAATCCAATTGAAGAGGAAATTAAAATCGAAGAATGAAAAACAGATGACATATAGATGCTGCTATTAAACTATATTAATAGGCAAAAAACACATTGACAACCGAAAGCAGAGAAACTAAAAAGCACATTTCTAATGCTCAAAAAGCACTTTCACGTACTATTATTTTTTGACAGCAAGATATCAAAAATGCCAAAATTTTCGTATCATGTTTATTTTAATGTAAAAAAATTTTGCCGGCTTAAATGTCAAATAAATAAAAAACGACTATTTACAAGAATTTGTCATAATATAAGTGCCTTGAAAATATCTAACAAATCCCACGGGTCATCTAAAGCTTATTCGTGGATTGCAAAAACTTTCATATATGATGGTTTTATTTATGTAGATGGACCTAAGTTGGCCTGTCTGCCCATGTTGGGCCTAAGAACCTGGCCCGCAAGATTAGGGCCCATGGATGAAAGGGTGCATTGAGGGGTTGTGTCTTTTGGATAAGATGTTACGTTGAGAGGTTGCGTCCCTTGGAGGAGATGCTTTGAGGGAAAAGAATAAAAAGGACGTACCTTTTGAGGAAACGCATGTCCTTCAGAAGAAACGTTTTCTCCCCCCTCCAAACAACGTAAGAAAAGTACGCTCTGTTTTTCTCCCCCTAATAGCAACAGCACGCTCCTTGGTAGAACAGGATCGAGATTCTTCCTCAAACTCCAACATTGGTGTTTAATCTGTGGATAATAAGGTACGCTCAATTCTGTGGTATGTCTTTGATCGGTGATACATGTTATTCTTGGGCTCGTCTTCCGCATTTGTTTTAGGGGTTCAATTTAGTGTCGAATCCGTTTTAGGGATTAAGGTATTCCCAACATTGGTATCAGAGCCGTAGTTCATGTTTCCCAATCCCCTTTTATGTTATTGAATTATTTTCGTGGTTGAAATTCGAGAAAAGCCACTACCGGTCAATCGGAGACGGAAAAACCCGACACCCGCGTACTTGTTCACCATATTTTGTGATTTTTTGCAAGTTGAAATTCGTTTTTGATAGCGCAAGGATGAAGCTCTTGTCGATACGAGAAAAACGAGTGGCGAATTGCCGCCGGAGGCCACCGGACGCGCCGCCACGCATGGTTGGAACGTTGCTCACACCGATTCAGTCCCCCGTAGGCGCGTGCAACACACACGCCGGCTGACGTCATCGTGATATCAACCAAGCACACACGTGGCACGTGCCGATCGGTTTGTCCAACCGGTCCGACCGGTCCATCCGATCCGTCCGATCCAACCCGACTGCCTGTTGACTCCGACCCGACTGACCGTTGACCGCGATCGTTGATCGTTGACTTTCACCCATTTGACTCGACCCATTGACCCATTGACTCGACCCGGTCATCGGTTGACCATCGACTAGAGTTGACCATCGTTGATTGGCGTTGACTAACGATGACTAGCCAAAAAAAAAAAAAAAGAGGAAAATTTTGTATTTTCCAATTTTGTTTATTATGGATTATAAGTGATCCATTTTTTTTTATTTTGCATTTGTTGCATGAACCATGGAAAATTTTGTATTTTCCCTTTTGTTCATTATGGATTATAAGTAATCCATTTTTGTACTGCATTTGTTGCAAAAACTATGATGCGTTATGCACGCATACCTGCATTTCCGAGAATGGACGAAGAAAATGCAAGACTTAAAGGGCTAATGACAGAGTTAGCTAATTATTGGTGGAACGACGGTGATGTAGTATCACACGTGGTCAGGGTCAATCATATGATACAAAAAATCATATGGAATGGTTATCATATGCCGGATTTTGAGAAGGTGCCAGTTTTAATGAACACTTTTTCACCTGAATAGCAAGCAGTGTTAGATCATCTATGGGAGGTCAATGTGGTCTCGAATTATAGGAGGCTTACAGTAACTTTTGTAAGAGAATACTATAGGATCGAGTTAACTAAAGATTCAACACTTGGGATAAGTGCCACATGGCCCAGAGTGAATGCGCCTTGGAGGTAGCATGAGAGCTCTCCAAAATTTATTCCATGGTTGGCCAATGTGCCTTTAGAATTCTTAGAGAATTTTACTGGTAGATTAAAAAAGACTTTCCCTATTTATTTCTTAGATTAGTTTGAAATGTTTTAGGTGTAGATATCTCTTTCTATGTTGATATTTTTTTTCCTCTGAATATATTACTTAGTGTAATGGACATGTTTGATTATTAAAAGTTCAATTTTATTTATTGCTATAAATTAGTATGTTAATTTACAATTCATTATGAGAAATTCGAGAAATTTTTAATGACTTTGCTGAACTTATTTTGCATAGAAAATTATATTAATAATAGTTTTGAGTTAGGATTTTTGGATAATGATTGGAAACATAGTAACCTTTTGATTCTGAAACCATACTTAAAATTATTCATTAATATGATGGGTCTATGCAAAATTGATGCATAAATGATAGGCATTAATAATCCATGCATATGTGTCTAATATGTTCAGATCGATGACTTCAGCAACTAAAAACATAATTGTTGATTTGAACAAAGAAGACAAAATCAACGGCGAGAATTGTGAAATATTGAATATGAAAATTCAATATGTGCTTGAAAAGCAAGAAACGCTAGAAGTTCTTGACCATGTTATGGAAGAAATTGAGGATGCTATGCACTACCTTGAGCTAGCAGAGGACTGCCTCAATACATTTGAGAATGAAACACATATTTGATATATTGCTTCCAGCTCAAAAGGAGCTTCGAGCTCTAAGCGCAAGTGTATTGATTCGTTTAATATGTGAAAATGCAAGGGATCAAGTCTTTCTTACAAGAAACCAAGAGCTGACCAACATAAAAGAGGAAAACGTCTTCAAGTGAAGAGTATTTCAAGGGTGAAGTGTTACAACTATGACCAAAAAGGTCACTACGCTTGCGACTGTCGCGAGTCAAAGAATGTACTCACCCCTTGTGCTCTTAAAAGCTTTGCTAATGTATCAAGTTCTGTATTCTTAGCTGAATCTAATCCTTTGTTGACTGAAGATTTGGGAGCAATAGACCATGTAGCGAAGGATAGAGAATCCTTCGTGGAATTCCGATGAATACTAACTAGAACTAAGTAGATTTATGTAGGAAACAACTCGAGAGTATAAGTAATAGGAATTGGCACATGCCAACTGAACATGCGTGGTGGACGCACTTTGTTCCTACATGATATATTGTATGCTCCGGAGATTCGTCGGAATTTAGTGTTTGCTTTAGTGCTGGTTAAGCTTGGTTTTAATGTAAACTTCCATAATAGTAGTGTGGATTTGTATTTGGATACAAATTACTATAGTTGTGGTTATTTTCTAAATGATTTTATTGTATTAAATGTTGACTATAGTAATGCCAATGTTTGTTATTCCCTTCTCACGTCTCCTAATTCATATGATAATGATGTGAGTGTGTGGCATGCTAGACTTGGTCATATTGACCAACAATGTATGAATAGACTAGCCAAAGAGGGCTTGTTAGGCAATATTTGATTTTTATGTGAGCATTGCCTAGCAGGGAAAACGACGAGAAAACCATTTGGAAAATGTAAAAGAGCTGAATTTCCTTTGCAATTAATCCATTCTGACGTCTGTGGTCCGATAAATGTGAAAGGAAGGCATGGGGCTGTTTATTTCATCACATTCATAGATGATTATATTCGATTCGGATATGTCTATTTGATTTCTCATCAATCTGAAGCATTGAGTTGTTTTAAGAGGTTTATGAACTTGGTAGAAAATCAATTAGACAAGAAAATAAAAGTACTGAGATCCGATCAAGGTTGAGAATATTTATCAAATGAGTTCAGAAAATTATGTGATGAAAAAGGAATAGAAAGACAGTTGTCTATTCCATATACTTCTTAACAAAATGGTGTTGCGGAGAGAAAGAACAGAACCCTATTGGAAATGGTTAGATCCATGATGGCGCATGCTAACTTACCTATCACTTTTTGGAGTGATGCGTTGTTAACTGCTACTTATATACTTAACCGAGTGCATTCCAAATCAATTACTTTCATTTCATATGAGTTATAGACAGGTAGAAAATCGGACTTAAGTTTTCTTAAGTCATGGGGTTGTGCTGCCTATACTCATGAGCCCTCTCAAAAGTTTGGGAAATTGGGTCCCAGAGGAAATAAGAGTATTTTCATAAGATACTCTGAACACTTGAAAATGTATGTGTTCATAGGTGATGTGACATCCTAATTTTTCAAATTTGATTTCAATTGAATAAATCGGGTCTTTCGTCAACGCGTCTATAGTGCTATTCTCTAAGCCAATCACTCATGAGATAACTAGACTATCTGGGAAAATTATTAAGGGATTTTAATGCAAAAGGCTTGAGAATTCGACCAGGAATCGACTGCTCGACCGTGCTAATTTGCAAGGGTCATTACGGCACAATGAAAAATCGATCAGCGATCAATGATAGGTCAATTCGATTGAGATGAGTGATCAAAATGTGGGTGATTCTACCTGATTGTAAAATTCTCATCAATCGACACTAAATTGATTTTCTATCATTTTGGGTACCCTGTGTCCGTATTTGAAATCTTGAGATTTTCACGACAACTGAGAGTTGCTAATGTGTCGAATATGTACTTTGTGACTCGAAATAAATCGATCACAGGTCAATTGCACCAAAAATTCCTAAAAGTGACCCGGTAAACTAGGTCATACTAAAAGCGCGCTAGATTAAAAATAACAGTGAATTTGAATCCGATTTCAAAAATTGAAAGTTTTGTGGTGTCACGAGCTATTTGAGGAACGCCGACTCATTCTCTGGAGAATTTTCAGAGATTCCGGAATTTTTGCGGGAAATCGATACGGACGTTGCGGAAATTCAGCGGAAATTCAGATGGGCTAAATTGATAGAAATTGGGACTTGCAAACCAAGCTTTATGGCGAAAGGCACTTGTAGAAATTCTATGAACTTTTTCTCCGAGGAAATTTGACATCAAATATGGGGAATTTGTCGAAGATATCGAAGTCCAAAAATTGAAAATTCGGAACCTAGGATAAGGGGTGCATTATTTGCATCAAAATGGATTTATTTTGGACTTATATTTGTTGGAAAGTATTATTGGATTAAGGGGATAAGTATGAGGAGACAAGGGACCAAGCATTTAAGACATTGGCTAAGATTTTTGACTTTTGGTCTCTCTCTCTCTTCAAGCCTTCTCAGACAAACTTCACCGCCTCTGTCTCTCTCCCCGTTCGTGCTGCGCTTCTGCTCCGACCTCAATTTCATTTTCATGTTTTCCCTGCATCTTCATCTTCATTCATTCTCCGCGAACTAAGCCCCACCCAAAATCACTCAGCCTCATCAACGTCCCTGCTCCAGTTCTTCTTGTCTCCCTCAGTCAACCATACTTCTCCACTTTCCATTTTGTTGACCCATCCTCACGCCAGCCCAGTTCCACCGAGCAATTCCTGCTTCGCCCGAGTTCTTCGACGCCAGCTCTCGGTCAACTCGGCGATTACCTCAGCAAGTGTTGACTGCCAAGCCACCGAACAAGCTGCAGCCTACACCCCATCCCGTTGCCACACGTCCTTTACCCATCCACTGAAATAGTTTCGGTCTTGCCGCGCTACCATCTCCAAAGCCCACCGAAGTCAGCTGAGCTCCTGCTTTGTTGACCCTACTGCCGTGTATCTTCATCGAGCAACGGTCAGCTCGCTCGCGCCAGCAACGTCTCAGCTGCCACCTCTCACGTCCGCGTGGTCTTCCCCTGCAGCAGCTCTTACTGCTTCCTTCATCCGCGACTCAACACCAACGAAGACCGAAGTTGCTTCAATTTCCATTGGGCCACGTAGAATCAAGAAACGCGCGAAGCCGCAGCCCATCGTGTCTTGAAGTCCAAGCCCACGTGAATTCTGCCGCAAGCCAGCGAGTTTCACATTTCCATTTGAAGCCCAAACGAAGTCAGGCCCATAAGAAATCAGCCCATTTTGTTCAACCCAGCAAAGCCCAAGTGATTCAAGCTCAAGCCCAGTCCAATTTCAAAAGCAAATCTCATATTTGGGCTGAGATTTGTTGGGCCCGTTTTAGGCCCGGTCCGAGAGTTCGCCGACACCACCGAAAATTAAGATTTCGGCCGCTGTCGGGTCGTCGTCGTGATGAACCGGTTTTCGCGATACACCGATGAGTTTATACTCTAAACTCTGCTTAGTAGGTTAATGACGTTTAAGGGGTGTTAGATTTATTTTATTAGGAATTAGGTGGTTAGTTAGATTAAATTAGAAATTGAATTATTTAATTGAGCATGTTAGGTGGTTAGCATGGCTTAGCTAAGGCCTAAATAAATTGTACTATTTATCTAGAAGGGTTCGGGAATTTTCCAAGTCTGTATTGGTATTTAATTTAATGATTCTGGCCTAGGTTAGTATTTTTATAATTTAAATTGTTTTATTTAATTAATTTCAGTAATTATTTAATTATTAATTATTTTTCCGGAAATTAGACTGGGATAGTGGGTGACCGGAATTTCGTACTGATTGCAATGGTGTGGTTAATTTCTGCAATTGAGTGTTACATTATGCAAATTGAGTGCTGATTGGATTTTTGGTATTTAATTCCAAAAAATTGTGAATTTCCAATATTTATTCAGAAAATCCCAAGCGTCGGGTTTTGACACCGAAAATGGTTTTTAGTACTATATGAAATAGTGGAATTTTCAAAAATGATGAATATCAATTTTTCTGGATCAAGTTGACCATGTACCCACACACGAGTAATTTCATGTGAATTTCTAATACAAAGAAAAAGGCCAAGCTCACCATTTTAATTGAAGCATTTGAGTGCAATGCACGGTGTCTTGAGCCATATTTGAGTGATCGCGTGATGGTTATGAGAAATCGTCCCGGGCTGTTGAGCTGGACGTTATCCCTATTTGGGATACCCCCTGGATAACGGGAACCCGGTTGCAATTGATTCTGGACCCTATGCTCCTTCGAGAAAGCCGTCTGATAAAGAGACGTGCCATGCTCAATGGGGTGAGACAATGCCTGGCAATGCCAGAAGACCGCCGAACTGAGAGTAGGCCGTGTTATATGCCGAGATCAAAACTATGAACGCATGATTAATTGAGTGTGGCGTTTCAGTTATTGGAGCTTATTTGTTGCTCATGCTCTCATGTTGTTTGTGAGATAAATTGTACTGACCTGCAGGGTGGATCTGAGACGAGGTAAGTTTCATTGATTGTGCAATTGTGTGATTAGGACACTTGTTGGCGTATTTCCCTCCTAATTGGGGTTTAGAGCTTAGACTCGCTGAGATGATATCTCACCCCGTTGTGGGACAACATTTTCAGGGTCGTTGAGTGGAGGACCTAGAGTTGAGAGGAGGTGATCGGAAGCGTAGGTCAGTTAGGACCGCTTCTTTTTGGAAGGCCAGTCTTTTGTAGTCTTTTGGCCATAGACCTGTGTACATGACTCAGTGTATATATAAAAGCATGTTTGTTTGTGAATCTATTATCCTGCTTTTCTATCCCGAGATGATTACTGTCAGGGGATTTCTTTTCGCTTCTGCATGTGCAATAAAATGGAAAGGGTCGGCGACTCGTCCTGGGAAGTCGCAAATTATTATCGACCGATAGGGATGGGCACGCGCTCGGGGTCCGGGGCGTGACAGGTGAGCAGGAAAGTGGAAGTATAACTGAGTTTGAATCACGGGATGCCATATTCTTAGAGAACGATTTTCCTAAAATGGGCAAAATAGGTGAGGACTACTCCCTATTTGAAACTTTGGATCTAGATAATGAATTTAGTGGAGTTCGTCCAAGTGGAAGTAACATGAGAAGTGATGAATTTAACTCAACTCACTCTCAATTACAACCACATGATGAGATGATATCATCATTATCTAATCCGAGTGGGAGCATAATGGGGAATGATGTGCAAAATGTATCATCTCCCATATGGCGAACAAGTCGCAAAAATATTCCCCGTCGATGTTTTGCAAATGGGCTGCACAAAATAGAGAGAAAGTGGGTGTTTTTGTGTCTAAGAGACGCAAAAAGAAAGGGAATTATCTCTCGTTCGAGTCGTGACTACGGATTGTCTCCATGAGATTGCTAGCACGATCATAGTGGTGATTATCCGAAAATTCTCTCTTCCGTTTGACGTCCATTGTTGGTGTGTCTGAACTAGAGGTCCGATGTTTGTGGGGCTCGAACTGTAGAACATCCGAACCAATTCGTTTAAAGCGCGCTTCAAGAGGTAATTCGTTTAACTCCCCTTTTATATTCAGATTTTTTATTAAAATGCACGAATAACACTTTCGGAGAATCATGTATAAAATATATCATCTTTGTTTCCGCTGCATTTTTTTTTTTTTTTTAATTTTACCTATACATGATTCACGGAACCTCAATAGTGGTATCTGAGCCAACTTTAGGCGTTTTTTGTGCGTTTAATTGATTTATAGTTCAAAGATATTTTTGCGTTCTAATGGCCAACTTATTTTTGTTAAGAGAATCTCTTGCTCTTATGTGGCTTATAGAAGTTGATTAATTTATGTGATAAATTTAATCAACTAAGAAAAAACTAGAACTAAATCAGTTTTGAATCAAAAATCCGTACGTGTTATACTGTGTTTATATTCTGCGAATGATTCGTGATTGTGAATTTAAAGTTGACAACACAACTTCCGTTCGGAATCACGCTTGTGAACTTTGTCTCATTGATTTGATTTCTTGATGTAATTTGCATTGTTCAACTTTAAATTTGGTTAAATGCGGAATTTTATCTATGCCTTTCGAAGCTTTAAATTTTGAATGTATGGCTCGTAAGGAAGGGTGGTGATCATGGAAAAATCCCTAATAATTATGATTGTTGTATGGATGAATGTATGATGATTACATGTATTCTTTTTGGGGTTGTAATTATTAAATGGAGACTGTGTCCTTCCTTTTATTTTATTTTAATTTTTTCATGTAATGTAATTTTAGCATAGTTTAGTATATCAATTGTTGATATAAATGCTACAAGAGAGGAGGAGCCATTAAGCCGGTGAGCTCTATGAGCCTGGTCTTTGAAGAGTTCAAAGATTGAAGAAGAAGTGAAGAGCATGTCCCTATTATTAAAACATTAAAATGGCTAAATTGGCCTCTTTGGCTCAAGACCCATTGAACCATAATTCCATGTCAAAGAGAGTGGATGGCTAAGATACCATATGCATCCGCTATTGGAAGCACAATGTATGATATGCTATGTATTAGACCTGATATTGTGCATGATGTAAGTATTATTAGCAAATATCAGTTTGATCCAAGAGAAGAGCACTGGATAGCAGTCAAGAATATTCTTAAGTACTTGCGAGGGACTAAAGATTTATTCTTGATATATGGAGAATGAGAATTTAAAGTTGTAGCTTATACTAATTACGATTTTCAATCGGATCCTAATGATTATAAATCTATATTTGGGTTTGTCTTTACATTCAATGGTGGTGCAATTAGTTGGAAAAGTTCCAAACAAAGCATAACTGTTGATTCCACCACTGAGGCAAAGTATGTAGTCGCTTCTGAAGCAACAAAGGAAGCCGTTTGGATGAGTTTATTTCTAAACTTGGAGTCGTTCCTTCAATTGAGCAACCGATTACATTGTTTTGTGACAACAATGGAACGATAGCTCAAGCTAAGGAACCAAGGTCTCATCAAAAGTCCAAGCACATTGAGAGATGCTTCCATCTCATTAGATAAATTGTTGGGAGATGTGATATCGCCTTGCAGAAAATTGTCTCAGCAGAAAACGTGGTAAATTTCTTCACTAAAGCCTTACCTCAATAAAGACATATTGACAAAATGGGTTTGAGGTACCAGACAAGTTGGCTTTAGTGCAAGTGGGAAATTGTTGGATGTATACCCTAAAGCTACTATGTAATAGTTACATATTAGAGATTTTAGTTGTACTATCATAATTATTATTTAATTAATGGCAATGACGTATTCATTCATTTGTCCAATTATTTATATTTATAAATAATTCCATAAGATCAGTTGCAATTAGACATATTCTTGAGACGTTAAAAATATACGTGACAGGTTCATAGTTAAACTGAATCTTTAAATCGTTCCCGGTCGATGGATTATTGAGTGGATATTAATAATCCTATTGAGACCGATGTGTTCTTAACTTCGCCATTAAGTATTGGATACTTAAGGGAATGATGAGTCACATGTCATTAGGTATTATGATGTATAAGTTAGAACATAGGTGTTTATATTAGATAAGTTTACTAAACGTGACGCATATGGAACGGTTAGCGACATGGAAGCTTTTAGCATGGTCAATGTCTAATTGTTCATACTTTGATATTGTGTAAATAATCCTTAGACCTGAGACACAATGTTAACTTGTGTGTCAAACCATGATGGTAATAGTTTGTTCATATACAAAGTTGCACGTGTACACAATATGAACTCTGTCTCCTTATTACATGCAAGGTATAATAATAATGTTCTATGCAATCTAATTATGACACTGCATTGAAATCTTTGGCCGAGGTTGTAAACGAGAATAAATTGTTTATATCTTGAATAAAATGCATGTCAATTAAATTTGTGCATATGATTGAATTGGTGACTTGACAAATATTCCATGGTCTTTGTTTCATCGAGACATAGTAAAACAAAGGGATTGAATTACATTGTAGCCAATACTGACGGGTTTATTATGTTCTTAAAGCATTCATACTATCTAGGTAGTCATGACATATTGCTAGATATCAATCATGATTTATAGGACCCAAAGATTAATCAGAACAATTAATCCTTTTGAAAGTATTAATGTGTTAGTACAAATCTTACTGCCAGTTTAGTGATGAACCTAGGGATGTTACACACCATAAACAATTAGAATAACGTGGAACAAAAAAGAAATAATGTTAAAAATGTGTTTGCAATTACTGCAATCAAATTGAATCGACATTAAATTAAATTAAATGAGATTTAATTTAATTTGTATTATAATCACGAGCCTACTTGCATATGATGTACTTGCATGCCCAAAGTGAATACATATTAATGTATTCTAAATGTACATATAAAGATTATGTTCTTTTTATTTTTAAGGGGATTGATTAATTATTTATTTATTCATTTAATTAATTATTAATTAAATTAACAAATGGAAATGCTCAGCAAAAATTGCTGACCATTTCACACAAATCGTGCACATGCACGAAGCATGAATGGTCAGCAAACCGCTAACCGTTCATGCACGAAATCATGCATGAATCAGCGGTTGCTGACCATTTTGTTCATGCACAATTGTGCTCGATCATGCATGAAAAATGAGGATCAGTGGGATCGGCAACCGTTGCTGATTCGTGAATAAATTTTAAAAAGAAAGGCTACAAAGGGGCTGCAGGAAATAGAGAGAAAGTGGGTGTTTTTGTGTATAAGAGATGCGAAAAGAAAGGGAATTCTCTCTCGTTCAGGCCGTGACTAAAACATCAAGAATACAGCGGATTGTCTCCATGAGATTGCTAGCACGATCATAGTGGTGATTATCTGAAAATTCTCTCTTCCGTTCGACGTCTATTGTTGGTGTGTCTAAACTAGAGGTTCGACGTTTGTAGGGCTTGAACTGAAGAACATCCGAACCAATTCATTTAAAGCACGTTTCGAAAAGTAATTCGTTTAACTCCCCTTTTATATTCAGATTTTTGATTAAAACGCACAAACAACGCCTTCGGAGAATCATGTATAAAATATATTATCTTTGTTTCCACCGCATTTTTTTAATTTTACCTATACGTGATTCATGAAATCCCGACAGAAGCCTCTAAAGAAGGAAAATGGGTTCGTAAGTAAAGTGGCAAAGTAAATTTAAGGACATGACAAAATTAATTTTTGATTCTCATTAATACATTATAAAAAGGTGGTCAACCAAACTACAAGCTGGTTTATCAAAACACTCAAAAGAGCCAAAAACAAGAGGAACAATTGAAAATTAATGAATTCTTAAAAAAATAAAATGAAAGAAAGCTTTTTTTTTTTTTTTTTTTTTAAGAATAAACCACATGGGTATGGCCACATCCCAACCATAGCCAGCTTCGGCAAGGATCTATGCTGTTTGGATTGTTCATGAAAAACAGAAAAAAACGATAAACCGAACCGAACAAAATTGATAAGCTCAGTTTAGCAGTTTAGAGTTTTAATTTTGGTTTAGGATTTCTTTTTTCTTTGGTTTTTCGTTTGGTTTTAGTTTATGACTTCGAAAACCGACAAATTAAAATTTACCGATAAGCTTAATAACAAATTTATTTTCCATCTAACAAATATAAATCTGTAGTTTAACCTAACTAAATAACTGCTTTTGCATTAATACCGTATGCCACGAATCTTCACACAGCCAAGAGAATAAAAAAAGGAATTAAAAAGAATAACAGAAGATACATCGATAGGCTCCCAGGGAGTAGCAAGGTAGCCTTTTATTAGCCAGCTACGTACTGGCCAAATAACTTCTGCAAAACGCCAATAGTACACAACACAAATAAAGAGAAGAATCACAACCTTAAAGCATCTCACTATGGAGACGAAGCCCCGACTGACAATGCCACTGAAAATCTTTCCTCCTATAACATGAGAAACACGCTTGCATTGGCCAACCAGACTTTGACCCCCCAAAAGTGCGAATAGTCGAATCGTGTCTGCTTCTTTTTTGTTCTTTTTTTACACGTTTTTCTTCTCCACCATCAAACCAAACATCTTCAAAACTAAAACGTAACACCCGGAAATTGTTGAACGAGTGGTTCATATGTCCTAAAACTTCAAACCAGAACCATGCCACTTCTCTTCCATGACACAGTCAATTCTCTCTCCCATCTCAGCGCTCATGTAATTCACCCAATCTCCAACCTCGCCTTTCCTGAAGAACCACTTATTCTCTATTCCACTCGGCAACTTGCCGCTCCTATTCACCTCCAATGTGCTTAAATGGTCAAAGCTACACATCCTCAGTATTCCCTCCACGGTCCCGTTTCTCAATTCTTCTTCGTTGAATGGACGCCCAATGAAATCGGCCAACCTCCTCACTTGAACGCTCGGGTCCGCTTTCATCTCCTCATACTTCACAAACAACACCTTCTCGGGCATCTCCGAGCTCGCCTTGTGGTAACCCAGCAAATGGTCCCAATAAGGCCCATACCCACTCACGCCTCGGCAGAACTTGTCGAGGCCCTCCAGGAGTGGAAGCTGTCCCCTCTCTTCGGGCCTCAACTTGTTGAAGTGGTGCCACATCGAGATGAAAGTGTCTTTAGGGTTCCTACATAGGTAAACCAGCTTGCAATTGGAGTCCCTCACCGACCGTGGAAGCAAGGAATAAGGCAAGTGGGTGGCGAAGAGCCTCGGGGATGTAAAAGCAGTGAGATCAGGATTTTTATTCTGGAGATAGAGCCTGATCTCCAAGAAGGGCACGAGGTCGTGGGGGTTTTGTGTTAGGAGAGGGTGCCGTTGTTGTGGGTTGGAGTCAGAGTACTCGGCACGGTTCAAGAGAGCAAAGAGGATGGCCTTTAGCCAGGTGGTGCCACATTTCGGGCTGGTGACGAGGAGGATGTCAGAGGGGTGAGCTTGGAAGTGATTTTGGCAAGCGACGACGCCGTTCAAGTGCCTAGAGGGCAACCAGAAGCCCTGGTACAAGCGGAGAGAGGTTTGGAACCAGCCCTCTTCCGAAGGGAGAGAGGAGAGCAAGTCTTCGCATTCTGGCGACTTGACGTCGTCTCGCAAGTAATTTTCAATGAGAGGAGGAGGTTGAGAGGGTTGCATGGTGGCGGCAGCAGCCGTGGCGTATGGTGATGGTGGTGTTAGTGGTGGTGTAGGCGGAGGAGGAGGCTGGTTGGAGTGAATGATTGGGTGTCTAAATAAAGAACATGAAGATGGTGTTGGGTGTCTTTTACAATTTATACATTAAACGGAGATAATTAAACGGAGATAGTCCTTATCTAGGTAGTACCGGCATGTGACACGCACATCACACAATACGTCGATACGTCATTTTTCAAAAAAAAAAAATTTCAACACTTTGAAACACGTTGTATATTAAATAAATATTTTTAGTTTTAATTAATTTAATTCAAATTTATAAATAATTAATTAATTAAAAAGAATCTACAATATATTTATACTAATCATTCAATATATAATACTTTTATATTTTAAAATTACTTTTTAATTTTAGTTAATAATTTTTCAATGGTCCACCCCAACCCCAACACCAAACCCACCCTCTTGCGGCGCCCAAACTCTCTTTTTCTCTCGTCTCTTTCCCCAACCCCCAATTTTTTCACCTTTTTTCCCTCCACCTGACTGGCTATCAGCCCATCACTTCCCCCTCCCTCCTCCATCGTCCTTATCTCCATCTTTAACATTATTCCGACAACTCCATTTATTGATTTTGGGTGAATGACCTCTCATTAAATGGTTAACTTGCTATCCAACCCGCCTGCCAAGCACGCCACCTATGTTCCGCATAGTGCACTAACGAGTCTAACACACGACACGACACGACACGTCGACACATCATTTTTCAAAAATATAAAATTCCGACACATTAGGACACGTTGTATATTAAATAAATATTTTTATTCTTAATTAATTAATTAATTAAAAAAAGAACCTACAATGGATTTACACTAATCATTCAACATATAGTACTTTTATTTTTCGAAATTACTTTTAATTTTATTTAATAATTTTTTTGATGGTCCACCCCCAACCTCACTCCTGGTAGGGGTGAGCGGTTTCCGGTTCCTTACAGATTCCAAACGGAACTTGGAACCTATTATCGGGTACAGGTTCCTCATTTTTTTTAACCTAAAACCTATCTGTTAAAACAAAAAACTTGAAACCTACCTTGTTATAGCTTCGGGATTAGTTCTAGCTTCCAACAGCTTCCTCTTTTTCTTTTTCTTTTTAGTTAAAAAAATGGAAATGAATGCAACAATAATAAACAAACTTGTCATTCATCAAAGAGAATATAACATGAACACAATCTATAATACTCATAAGTGTTTAATATTCTAGAATGTGAACTATTTCTCTTTTGCAAAGTCCAACAGTTCACTTCACAAAGTCCAGCCTTACCTCAGCAGCAACCCTTGCACCAAAATAAAGCCATATCCCTAATTGTTTTACAACTTCCAATGACTTTAGCAACTTTAGTAACAAAGCTTTCGGTGGAGCTGCATGAATATCTCTCGGCAATGTTGCAGCAGTAGTTTCTGAACCAGAACTAATCTTTCTTCTGAGAAACTTTCCCTATGCAAATATCTTGCAAATATTACAACATAAGTAAAAGATCATCATAGGATAATTTTAATTTAAGAACCGATAATTTTTTTATAATGGATGAGTATTATTTCATGGACTAGTAAATTTGATAATCTAATTATTGATTTACCTGCATCAAACAGCAAACTAATCAAAGAATAGAGCTTCACTTCATCCGGAAACTCGGATATGTTATCTTCCTTTTTCACGAAGCACAAGCGACCTCACAGCAGAGAGACTTAGTCTTGCCCTTTCCTTGATAGGAGAAGAACCTTTGTTTGTTGCCAGAAAATCTTTCATTGAGCTAAATTTCTTCCCATTCATGGGAAAAGTTTCCAAAGATGTCCAAGTGATAGAAGAAATATATAGAGCTAAAAGTTATAACGGCTATTTTGTAGATAATAAAAACTTACTCTACATCGACAGCCAGTTGCTTGATAACTGGTGATGGAGGAATTTTCTCTGTGTTACTAGCAATTAGATCGTCCAATATGGATATAGACTCCGAACCCTATCAAAACATTTTTAATCCAAATTAGATAGCAAAACCATAAACATGTCATCTTAAACCTTGAAGTATGATCTCCTGCTGAAGTAAAAGATATTAATTGTCATCATAACTATAAACTATTTGCGGCCATTTCTGATTTCACACGAAAAGAATAGCTTGAGGCATTATTGCAGCAGACATATTAGGATATGAGAAAGTTGAAAAGAGATTGAAGTACAAGATTTTCTCTGAACTGCAATGAAAAATTATGGTAAATGTACTGTGAGTAGGCAGTTGGCTTCTCCACTAATGATTTTGCCGAAACAATGAGGACTCTCTCTATTCTCTATCTACTATACATATTTGACGTATAACAAAAGCTTCACTGGTTAATTTTTTTTTTTGCCAAAAAAGTTTTGCTAGTGTAATAGTAGATATTTAGACAACAAGAACACAGCTTAAAATTAATCAATCTGCTGTCCCAGAATTGATATTCTCTATTGGCCATTTAGGGACATCTGATGGAACATGTTTATACATGTAAGCGAGTTGTCACATCGATGACTTCTAAGACATCTATGACTGATGATAATATGAGCTAGTAGCAACCAATGAGTTAGCCAGTAGGTCACCAAACTCAATTACTATAACACACACAGAAAATAAACATTTTGAGTGTGTAAAAGAGTTAAAAGCACCCAAAAAAAAGTCTCACCCTTGATTCAAAATCATTCTTCTCATTCACTATGTATAGGTTTTCGTTGAAAATTGGGAAGGACATCTTCAAATTCTCAGATTTCTCGATGTCATCAACTCCTTTTCTCCCTATTCTTATGTTTTTCAATCTGTGTTGCCATTCCTGCTTCCTCCCTAACATTATTGGCGGTGGTCTCCACCTCAAGTTCTTTGACTCGTGGTATCTCAAATTGACATAACAGAAAACACCAGCTTACCTCAACAGAGAACATAAAGGATAGTGTTTAAGGATTTTTTTCAAACAGGAAACAAAATACCGGGCTTGAGAGCTTCCCTCCTGTTGAACAGGAAAACCAATATGAGCATCTCATCATGTGAATAACATAAGACAAATTAAATATTAAAAGTGTGAAGGAGGAGAAACCTTAAATGCTAGTATTCTAGGAGCTGGAAATCGTGATTCTGTGAGTTCTTTAGTCAAAGTTCAGTAAGCCGCTAAAGTTGCTGCACTTTTCCCTTCGTTAGCAGCAAGTTCCGCACCCTATTCATCAATCAATGGGAATGTTGTTAACAAGCCAATTAGAGAAGGAAGGCTACAAGAGTGACATATGATAGTGGGAATTCTAGAATGTGCAATGGGTTAGATACTAATATCTAGCCTTACATTTTCCTGTCATTCATCGAGGTGTATACTGTTGCATTAAGAAGATTATATGTGCACGAAGGTGTGGCATGTTGTTGCAAAGACTAAAGGATTTCCTAATTATGCATCAAATTCAACAATGAATAGGCTAAGATAAGCAGGCATAAACCACTCAATACAAACAGATAAAGACTGCCTATTGGTGGCATGAGGCTCGGGAAAAAAGACACATACAAACACAGACAAAATCCCACCCGTGCATATGAACGGCCAAAAAAGATCCAGTCAGCAGCGAGACGAGCGAGTCAAAGGAAAAAAAAAAAAAACATGGCCAGCCAAAAAGAAGATCACAAAGGAGACAAGGACACGAGCAACGGTACAAGAAGAAAGCCAGAGAGAACGAGGACGAACCTGTAATGGTCTCGAGCTCTAACGGGACTTGCACAGAGAGACACGGAAACGCACGGATCTCAGCAAAAACAGAAACATGAAATGGGATGGGGGGAAAAGAGAAAGCATTGGGAAACCATGAAACCCTAAGAGCGATGGACACGGACACAGCCGCACGCACCTTCTTCTTCTTCGCCTTCTTCTCCAAGGAAGAGCCGAGCACCTGTAACACTCTCTCTCTCCAAAGGAAACGGTGGCTTGCCGAGAAAAGGTTAGCGGTGGCGTCGAGGGCGAGTAGCAGTGGCGTCGAGGGTGAGCGGCGGTGGCGTCGAGGGCAAGCGGAGGTGGCCTTGAGCAGAGGTCAGCGGGCATCAAGTAGAGGTCAGCGAGCCAGAGGTCAGCAATGGTGGCATCAAGCGGAGGTCAGCAAGCCATAGGTTAGCAACGGTGGTGTCGAGGGCGGGCGGCGATGGTGTCAAGCAGAGGCGGAGAACGGGTGAAGAGAGAATTGTGAAACTGAAAGGGTGCGTTTGGCTGCACCTGTTTGTTCCCAGAACAGAAATTTCTGTTTTTGTTCCTAGGAACAAAAAGGCAACGCGTTTGTGTGCGTTTGTTCCTTTTTGTTTTTTTTGTTCCAGGAACAAAAAGAAACGAAAAAACAAGAAACAAAAAAGTTGTTTCTTGTTTTTGGAACAAAATCTAGAAATACTTCTCTTTTTCTTTTTTTTTCTTTTCTTCTTCTTTTTTTCTTTATTTTTCTTTGGCCGGTCGCCGGCCTCTGGCCATGGCCGGCGACCGGCGGCCGGCGAGGGCTGGCGGCCTCGCCCGGCCACGGCGCGAGGCTCACCGGCCCGGCAAGGCCAAGCTTGGCGTGGCCGGGCGAGGCCGAGCTCGCCCGGCCGGCGAGGCTCGGCCTTGCCCGGCCACCGCAGTTGGCGTTGCACTGGCGGTGGCCGAGGCCGAGCCTCGCCGGCAGGCGAGCTCGGCCTTGCCGGATTGGCGGGCGAGCTCGGCCTTGCGAATCACCGGGCGAGCTCGAGCTCGCCCGGCCAAGGCGAGGCCGAGCCGCCCGGCCACGGCCACGGCTCGGCCTCGCCGCCATGGCCGAGGCCGCCGACCGGCCAAAGAAGAAAAAAAAAGAAAAAAAAAAAGGAAAAATAAATAAGAAAAATAAGAAAGAAAATAGAAAAATAAAATAAAAATATTAAAAAAATAAAAGAAATAAAAAAATTATACAAATTTACCAAACGTGTTTCTATTTATTTTTTGTTCTCGGAACAAGTTTACCAAACGCGTTTTTGTTCAGAAATTGTTCCCGAAACAGAAACACTTTTTTATTTTGTTTCTCGGAACAATTTTTAAACGAAACACAACTAAACGCACCCAAAGTGTCATGTGAGTGAATTGTGAAATGTAAAAGTCAATTTCTAATTTGGGGCTTTTTTTTTTTAGCCCTAACCGGTCCGGTTCCAGTTCCAATTCTGGTTCCTGATGCCCGGTTCCCAAAAAAGGGGAACTAGGAACCGAAACCGGTGCCCTTTGGAATTGGGAACCGTACTCACCCCCTACCTTCGCGACGCCCAAACTCCCTTTCTCCCTCGTCTCTTTCTGCACCGCCAAATTTGTTTCACCTTTTTTACCTCCACCTGACAGGCTATCAACCCGTCACTTCCCCCTCCCTCCTCTATCGTCCTTCTCTCCATCTTTAACATTATTCTGACAACTCCATTCATTACTTTTGGGTGAATGACCTCTCATTGAATGGTTAACTTGCTGTCCAACCCGCCTACCAAGCACGCCACCTGTGTTCTACACAGTGCCAGTAAGTGCTCAGTTAAGGACTTCAAAAAAGCTCAATGTCCAATTGTGGAGAGGCTCATTATCTCCCTGACGGTGATGATGCTTGGGAGAAATAGCTCATGTCACTTCCCCCTCCCTCCAACATGTCAAGTCTCTTTTTTATTCTTTTATTTTCCTTCTCAAAACCCTAGCAACGCCTTCTTCTCCTCCTCCTCGCCACACAACGCATTTCCTCTCCTCTTCCTCTCGATCTCTGCTTACTAGGGATGGAACGCGCAGTCCCTATGCGCCGAGAGGCTGCACACCGTCACGAACTAGGGGTGTGCAACCAGACCAGGTCAACCCGATTCGCAGATCGGCCCACTCGAAAAACAAGATCGGTAACCGGTTCCCAAAATTCAAACCCTATTTGAACTAGTCCGAGAACTGGTTCCGAGGGATTACCCAGCCGAGTACCGGATCGACCAGACCGGTTCGAGAGTTGGTTTGAGAACCGGTTTTTAAGGCAATCCAAAAGGACCAAAACCCTAATTTCAGTAATTTGTTTCTATCTTTACCTCTCAGTCTCTCACACCCGCAAACTTCCCCGACCTCGAGCTCGCGACCTCCGCCGATCCTGGTTCCATTCGAGCGCTAACGCTGCTTCCGCTTGCCCACCATCCCCTTCCTCCCGCGACACCCGCAGCCCGTGAGATCCCGACATTGCCACTCCGCCTCTCTCTGCTCTATTGTCGTTTCGCAAGTCTCGCCTGTGACGCTCGCCAAGCTGCCCACGTGGCGTGGATCGCCTAGCGCCCGTGCTCTGTCCTTGCAGCTAGATCAGACCACCATGACCTCCGACCAGTGACCTGACGCTGCAAACGCTGGTGATCTGTCCAACGCCGCCCCTACTTAGCCTGGCCCGACCCGCGACGATCAGGCGCCCCTGCAGCTGCCACCGCCTCGCCTTGGCTGCTCGCCAGCCTTGCTCTGAGCTCCCCTCTCGAGCTCCGCTGCTAGATCCAGCTCCCTGTCGTGCTGCTTCCTCATATGCATTCATCTGCTTCCTCATCACGCCATCTGCTTCTTTGTTAACGATATTTGCTTCTTTGTTAATTTATGTGCTGAAAAAAGATATTCTTTAATTTTGAGCCTTCCACAATTAGATTATTCCTGTTTTGCACTTCAAATTAACTGGAATAGATACTGAAGAATTAAGTTCTCTGTTTCTATCTTATTATGGAGCTTAAATTAGAAAGTCGCTACTCAATGTTAATGGCCAAAAGGAAAAACCCGATTGAAACGTTAGTGTAGCTATGATTTTTGAGTAATGTTTATATGTTCAATATGACATACTTTGTTGGTATTTGCTGCAAAGTGAAACAATAGTCTTCACTAAGAAATTTATGAAATCAATGTTGAAGCTGGTGGGCATTATATCCTCCGGGAAAAGTGCCTTTGGGTGTTACAGTACATGTGAATGAAGGGTGATGTCAATGTTTAGAATCCATCATCATTGCAGGTAATTAGTGGTGGCTGGATTTTTATCCCCTTCTTGCCGATGAAGATAAACCAATAGAATGTACCCAACTTCCTGGAGAGACGATATTTGTTCCTAGTGGCTGGTGGCATTGTGTCCTGAATTTGAAGACAACAGTTGCAATAACACAAAATTTTGTCAATTCAAAGAATTTTGAGTTTGTATGCTTGGATATGGCTCCTGGTTATCGTCATAAAGGAGTGTCACGAGATGGGTTGCTAGCTGTGGATGGAGGCATGTCTGGCGAAATTGAAATGGCTGATCTTCATCAATTTGATACTAGTGACTCGGATTCAACCAGAAAAGAGAAGAGGTTAAGAACCCAACATGGAGACCAATTGACCAATGGCGGAACTGCAAATGGTGCATCTAAACGTTATGATATGTGGAAGCAAGAGTTCTCCTATGATATAGATTTCTTGGCTATGTTTTTGGATAAAGGAAGAGACCACTACACGTCTCCTTGGAGTTCAAGGAACTGCATAGGACAACGGGAAATGAGAGAATGGTTATTCAAGCTTTGGGTTGGCAAACCGGAGATGAGAGAATTATTACGGTAGGTTAGTCTTTTGAGATTAAACTCATCTATCTTTGACAGTTTCAGAGACTAGTGTCTTCTTTCTTTCTTCTTTCTTTCATGGCGAGGAGACCCTTTTAGGTAGGTATACCTCAGCCTTAAAATACACCACTAACCTCTTGAACCAGGCAGGAGAGGGAGCCAAAAGCCAAGCCCAGGTAGATGGTCCAAATGAAGAATTGTTTGCTCTGGCTAGCGTGGGAAATTAAATATGTGCACGCACTTGATCCTTTACCACTTGGCCAGTGTTATATATAGGAAAATTCGTCAAAAAGTGAACTCTTGTTGTCATCATAACAGAAGAAGTAGAACAATCTTAAGAAATGCACATTAGTCATGAGATTCTTCAAGTTCTGACTTGCTAGTGTTTTTCTTTGTTTTATCGTGCTCTGGATGCTAGCGGTGTCATCATGTTGTGTTGCCTGTTCTTTCTTTGTCTCATGTGTTCTAATTCATTTTTTAACATCATTTTAGGGGGCATGTCTTGCACTAAATACAGAGAAGTGGTTGAAATGCTTAGCAGAAATTTGTTCTTTTTACAAATTGCCTTATCCAATGGAAAGTGCGAGGATTCCTGTTGGCACAGGTAGCAATCCGGTAATCCAAGTTGGAGCACAAGTCTCATGAACTATTTCAGAAATCCAGTGTATATAAATTTCTATTTCATATGGTAAACAAGCATCTTTAACTATTTGCTACAACGGTGGATCGTTGATCGAGATTGTAAACGTTTTATCTTACATATGAGTGATGTACAACAATTTTTATGCAAAACGGGTTCCAATATAAATAGGGTTAACATTGTTCCTAGACCGCAAAAACAGGGTGGGTCGGGAACAAGGTCTAATGCAAATAGGGTCGGGTATAGGGTCCAAAAAAAGAGAATCGATTATAACAGGGTCGGGTACAGGATTCAAGTCTAGACCCTACCCACCCTGGACCTGATCACCCCTACCACGAACTCCTCCTCCTCCTCCCCCTTGCCGCCGCCACCGCCCCACTCAACGACGCCGCCCTCCCTCATGAGCGCCTCCCTCGTGAAGTTCCTCCTCACGGCCCTCACCTTAGTCTCTGCTCTTTCTCTAGCTATCTCTTGCTGTCGCGAGCTCGCCTTCACTCCCTTACCCTCACCCCCACCCTCCATTGTCTTTCGAACACACGTATCGAAACGTGTTGACAAAAGTTGACCACGTGTCAACAAATCCGACACGCGGTAAATGCGTGTCCGAGCATGTCGACATGTCCAACATGCTCCGACATGTATAACGTGTCCATGCAACATAGGCAACAATTATCCCCCTCCAATAATGGGGGTCAAACTTTTATATTTTCAATTGATTTACCTATCTACTGGGAAATTGTTGTCATTTGAGGAGCCAAAACGAAAAAGATAGTGGTTGGGAGAAGACAAACTAGCTCTTGAAATGCGATTTTTGTTATTCTTCTTTTCCTTTATTTACATTAAGAAATTCTTATTTTGCACTTCATATGTGTATGCTATAATATTCCTCTCGCACTTTGTTTTGTCCTTTATGGTAACATCGGCACACCATTTGTATCAGTACATTTTTCGATCCGAATAGCAAGCGTCCATTTGCCTTTGTCCATTAGAGTTGTTAGCCATGACTATTGATGGATTGATCAAGTCATTGTGTTTGTCTTAGAAGGTGGAGTGGAGAAGTAGAAGCATGGTGCAGTTGGTTGTTGTGCGAGCAAAGCTATTATAAAAGGAGGGTAGATAATGAAGCATGACGTCATCAAAGAGTGTGAGGAATTCTTCATGATCATGATCTTAGCCTTCCATTATTTTCACAAATTTGAGAGAAATTTATGAGTAAAAATAATAGATATAGGTGAGATCAATACATAATCATGAGCATTCGTCAGACTCTATGTTATACTCATAAGCAACAGGATTATGAGACAAATAATTAATTGCTACCGTAAAAAAGAAGCAAAATTAAATGATAACACAATAATCGAGGAACAAACCCTTGCATATTGCTTATGGTATTTTATGACTTTCGCAAGATTGTTTTCATGGAACACAATTAGTATATAATCATGCGTGTTTTTTCAATATTTTCGCTATTTGATTCATTGTGAATTTACATTAAGCGGATCTGAATATTGCAAGAAGGGCAAGTATTTTTTAAGCGACACATATTTTTTATTTTTATTTTTTTCATCTTTCACTTTACTCAATAATTAAATCAAGTAAACCATTGTAGTGTGATGTACCCACTTAACACAATAAGCTATAATCAAATTACACTTGATTTAAAATAACAATCCATTAAAAGTTATTGCATTTCATGCAATTTGTTTTCGTGATTTCTCATTGTTATGGGAAGTCTTCTACAAAATCACTCTAGGACGTCGTATAAGCTTATGTTAGAACTTAGAAGATTAACCGACACGCTGCAAGGGCAAGTCAAGAAATCCACAAAAGTCACTCTAGGGCTTCATAAAGGAGAAATTCTTTCAAAATGCAGAGTCAGAAGCAATGAACGGACATCTCAACGGTAATAGAAAAGTATTTGTGAAGAATATATCAGTTCCTAACTCACGTTGTATGCAAAGGAATTAATTTAATAAATAAAAAATCATTGCTTGAAGATTTTTACAAATTCCAAAAAAAAAAAATGTCCATCAATAACTATGACAAAAACATTATGATCTTCTTTTCCACGCATATCCTGTCCCGCATACGGCTACTGTAGGGAATTACGCGTGCAATTATTTGCGCTTTCCGTGTAGCGTGCATTGCAGCGGTTTGGTCAGCATGAAAAGTCTTGGACAATCGGATGGCAAGAATGTAGCAATTTTCAAGAACTCACAATAGAATTACTGATGTTCTAAATTTATTATATTTTTATTATTTTAATTTTATCAATTGAATTATAATTTTTTTTTCTTTTCATCAATTGAGTTTGTCTAATCAATTTTAATTAGAATTATCTATGTAAATAGTGATTATTATTTAATTAGAATTGTCTATGTAAATAGTGATTATTATACGTGATATGACTGATGTTAATGTTGATGTAAATAATTCGTAATAATATTTTAATTATTTTTCAATTTGTTCTTCCCTTTCTTGTTTCTCCACTAACCTCGCCTTACACTAGCCAGTAATCGAGGCCTGATGACCGGCTGGAGGAAGAAGGGAAGAATAAAAAGGAAAAAAGAAAAATGAGAAGAAAAAGTATCCTCTCTTTTCCTTTTTCTAAACCTGCTCCCTCCATCATTAAACGAGGAGCACGCTCGTCCGTTGCCTTTTTTCTTTATTAATAGAGAAACCCAAGTCAAGTCAAGTCAAGGCGGCCACTGCAGAGGTCCTCTTCCACGCGCCTCCTGTCCCGCGTACTGTTGCTGTGGGGAATCACGCGCGCAATTATTTCGCGTTTTGCGTGCAGCATGCGTAGCAGCCGTTCGATCGTCACGGAGAGTCTCGGGCCGTTGGATGGCGAGAGCGCAGAGCAATTTTGATTTTAGGGTTTTATGACTAAAGAAGAGACACTGCTTCTAGCAACTTTTACGATTATGAAATATAGTCAGACTCGGTCGGGCAGTTGCGAATTCAGAAGTGGATCCAATTTCTCATTGCCCTCGCGATATTATCACACATGGGATGGGACAGCGACCGAGGGCCATCTAAAGCTTAGTGGTGAATTGTAAGAACCTTCATGCCCAAGTAGAGAACATCCTCATTCAACGTCGCCTATGAAAAGCCAATTAAGTCGGATTGTTAGAGCCCACTGAATAGTGAATCTCCCTTCTAATTGACTTACTAAGCCCCCAAACCCTTTGACCTATGATATGTTATGTTTTAAATTGTATTCTCTTGAACTTTATAATTCTAGTGGATGGATGAATAAAGGTTGTCTTCAATAAATAAAAAAATAAATAAAAAAGAGACTTCTAAGGAAATTTCCAGCCAAAATAATTACATGGTGTTTATAATTAAAAAATTAAAATGAGTTGGTATATATTTAAAGAAATCCAGACCACATGGATGTGCAAAACAACATTGCTCAATCCAACCAAGCAAAAACATCGCACACAAGGATAGTTATAAGGGTAGATTATCTTCAATGTTGGCTCACCGTCGCACCACTCTCCCTGTTACTTGCTGTCGCTTGCCATTTATGTTACTCTCACTCATTCAAGTTCGTCATTTTTCTCTGAGTTGCTCGAAGGGAAAATTTAGGGCTTCTAAGCCAAAATTAGGTATGAAAAGGAAAAATTAGAGTTCTTGGTCGACCGTGGCGACGACGGTGCTAGAAAAAGAATCATGCAATAGTGAAATTGTCAGTGCATGGTCTTCAATTTGTTGTCTCAATTCGGTGCTAGTTTTGTTACTTTCCGTCCACTAAACGATAACTACTAATTCATTGTTTTATTTAATTAGGTGCAATTATAGGACCTTCATGTGAAGTTGTATCATTTTTGCATTGTGGTTTCAATTTTATTTTTTTTTCATTAGGTGCAGCATCGGCATAAGAGACAGCATCGTAGACATCATTGTTTAATTGTTGTTGGCACCGATGGGAAGGAACACGCTAGTGGAAAATGAATGTAATATTATTGTCGCAATAAGGAGGTCATCGTATATTGATTTCATGAGAAATATAATGTAATAGTCACAATGTAAAATAGAAAAAAAATATATATACTACTGTGATATTGGGAAAAGCTTGAAAAATGATTTGAGATACTTTCACGATGTTAATGATATAAAAAATATTATTTATCATTATAAGTGTATATTAAATAATATGGTGACGATGAAAATGATAACAGTACTCATGTATGAGAAGTATGAAATGACATTAAACCAAAAATTAAGGTTGAAGATAGATTTATTTTAGACAGGAGAATATGAGAGGAAAGAGAGGGAGGCAAGACATACATCGATTATTTTAGAGAAAGTTCAACAAACGAAAACACGTCTTAGAATCTTTGATGAAGATATAGATGATGGAGAATTGATTGAGCTAAGATTAAGAAATTATTCTATCTAAAGAATTAGATTAAGAAGTTTTGTCAAATATAAATTAATGAAGTAATGATGATATGAGAAATTCCTACCGGCGCGCTGATCACTGACCCGGAGTTGGTTCCGCAGGTGTTCATTAGCTACTTCTCTTCGTTGTACTCTCCCCGTGATGCGTTAATCAGGCCGTCCGTCCAAGAGGTGGAGCGGGTTATTCGTCAACCTCTAGCTGCGATCGATGTGCCTTCTCTCTAATCCGGTTTCGATGCGGAGATCAAGTCCACGATATTCTCATTAGCCAAAGGTAAGGCCCCGGACCTCGATGGATTCTCGGCTGAATTCTTCAAGTCTAACGGGAGATTGTTGGTCCATTGGTTCGAGGCGGTTCACGACTTCTTCCGCACCGGCGATCCGAGAGAGGTAAATGCAACCATCCTTGCTCTCATCCCTAAAGTTCCTAACGCTAGTGCTGTGTCGGATTTTAGGCCGATTGCTTGTTGTAACACTATATATAAGGTGATTACCAAGATCTTGGCCAATCGTATAGCGGCGGTTTTAAATGTGTTGATAAGTCCATCTCAGAATGCGTTTGTTAAAGGAAGGAGAATTAGGGATAACATCCTCTTGGCTCAGGAATTATTTGCGGGATTTCATCTCCACCCATACCTGCCTAAATGTGCGATTAAGGTTGATTTCCATAAGGCATATGACACGGTAGATTGGGAGTTCCTTGAACTTGTTCTTCTAGCCTTCCACTTCCCGGAGAATTTCATTAAGTTAGTCATGGCTTGTGTTCGGACTCCTAAATACTCCATTTCTATAAATGGCGATCTCCATGGCTTTTTCGGGAGGACGTGGTTTGAGACAGGTGACCCTATGTCACCTTATCTCTTCACCCTAGTGATGGAAGTGTTTTCGGTTTATTGGTGTCTCAAACTTCAAATCATGAATTCAGGTATTATTGGAGGTGTAAGCCGGTCCAACTAACGCATCTATTCTTTGCTGATGATGTTTTCCTTTTCTCTCAAGCTAATCGCCGTCGTATCCATGCTGAAAAGAGGCCTAGATATATTCTCATCCCGGGAGTGGATTGGTTCCTAACAAAAACAAGAGCGAGATTTTTATTGCAGGTGGTGACCCTTCTATTCGAAACAGAATCCACTCGGCATTTGGTTTTAAGGAAGGGAAACTCCCTGTTCGCTATCTTGGGGTACCTATCATATCTACCAGATTGAATAAGGGGGATTGTATTGCATTAACGGAGCGTATTACGGCTAGGATTCAATCCCGGGCGCATCGTTTCCTGTCCTTTGCGAGGAGACTGCGGGCGATTCGGTCGGTTCTTTACTCGATTCAATCATTCTGGACAAGTGTCTTCATGCTTCCTGCTTCGGTATTGTCAGACATCGAGAGAATTATGAGGAAATTTTTATGGAAGGGAACAGCTCTTGGCCGTGGAGGAGCAAAAGTAGCGTGGGAGGATGTATGTCTTCCGAAACTTGAAGAGGGTCTTGGCATTAGGAATATTAGAGATTGCAACAAAGCCTCTATGCTCAAATCCATATGGATCCTCTTCTCGGATAAGGAATCGATGTGGTGCCGGTGGATTCATTCCATTTTCTTGACAAGGAAGAATTTTTGGGTTTCATCTCAACCTGCGACTTGCTCCTGGGCATGGAAGAAAATCCTCCAGCTTAGAAAGCATTTCAGAACTTTGTTTAGGTGGAAAATTGGTAATGGCCTATCGGTATCCTTATGGCATGACTACTGGCTTCCATGTGGCCCTCTTAATGGATTTGTTCCGCCCGTGTTTAGGGACAACATGCGGCTCCCCTTATAATGCAAGAGTTGCCGACTTATACACCCCGTTAGGTGACTCGTTCTCTCGGATATTAACCAGATGGGGTGTAGCTTTACCAACTTTGGAGGCTTATAATGATAAGTTTATTTGGTGTGGCGATCCATCAGCCTCCTTCTCGGTCGCATCTGCATGGAATGTCATTAGAACCAAGAGAGATCGGGTGGAGTGGGCTTCTTTGATTTGGGATATTGATATAGTCCCGCGCCCCGTTTATTCTATGGCTTATATCTAGAAACCGTCTTCCCACTCAGGTGAGGTTGTTAAATCAAGGTCGAATTGATTTTAATGTATGTGCTTTTTGTAGTGAAGAACCGGACTCAATTGAACACCTATTCTTCCGGTGTCGCATCTCCGCCTCCTTGGCCTTTTTTTGGGCAGCCAGATGTAACTTGCCATGGAGGAATAGATGTTGGAGTGAGGCGCTCACTTGGGCCAAGAAATTCCTCATGGGGAAGGATTTTTACCACAGGATAGTTCGATTCTCCTTCGGTGCGTTGTGCCATCTCATTTGGAAGAAGAGGAATGCGATTATCTTTGAGGGTGAGTCCTTGGTAATCCCTGCCCTTAAAAATCACCTAATCCAGGTGGTTAAGGACAAAGCACTTACATTCACGGAAGTTCTTCCTTCTCCGAGGAACAGAAGACTGCAAAGGGGGTGGGGATTCCACCCAATGATCTTTTCATCTATAACTATTCCTCTTTAGGTGCTGGTGTTTCAGTCTGCTCTTGTTCTTGTACTTACAGGTGCCTTCCTCCTCCGTTCTCCGCTTTCAGCTTTGAGGGCTTGAGGGATGGGGACGCTACGGGTTCCTATTGTTACGGCTTGTTTGTTCGTTTCTTAGCTTTTGTGTTCTTGTTGGCGCCCTCGGGCTTTTATCGGATCCCCGTCACTCTTGCTCCTTTGTTAAGAGTGCTTGTTTGGATCCGATCTTTTGTACATTTGTCCTCCTCATTAATATTATTACCTTTACCAAAAAAAAAGAGAAATTCCTACAGTCGGCACAGAAACCGAAGAAATTTCAGAAAAAATAAATTATATTTGGAGAATTGCAATTATTTATCTTTATTGGAATGTCATAAAACTACTGTTGTTAATTTTTTCAATTCTCGTGGGCCACTCTCTTTTTTTCTCCTTTTTAACCTTATTACCATCACATCGCATCTGTCGCCGACTGCCACTCTCTACTTTTTATAATTGTCTTTCGTCCTCCTCCTCGTGATCTGACATTTCTCTCTCTCTTCACTCGCCGCTGTTTATGTTCTCTACTTTTGCACACACCCGCGCGCGCGAGCGATGTACTTTAAACATTCTACTCGCTCGTAGATTGGGCCAAAGAAAAGCCAGTAAAAAGGATCCAATGACGATGAAACTAACCACGTTTTTCAAGTAGCGAGAGAGCTTCTTTTTTTTTTTTTTTCACTTATAGTGAAATTTTTGAATTTTCTTTTGATTTCTCGACTTTTAAAAAAATATATATATATATCTTACGTGATTCACTAAAAATTTGAGATGATAGTGCAAAAAATGAATGAATAATCATGGAAGTCAAGCACTTCATAACAACTGCTCCTAACTCCTGTGACTTATTGACGACAAAAAAACTAATTTAATCAATAAAAAAAATCATTACTCCAAAATTCCTAGAAGATGAAAGCATTTTCGTGTAATGTCCTGCACGTCTGCGAAGGAATTAATTTAATTTAGTTAATTCAATCAATTATTTTCTATTTTCTTTATTAATAGAAAACGCTGGTCAAGTCAAAAAGGCCCTGTCCTACAGAGCTTCTTTTCCATCCACCTTTCCTCCCGCGTCCGGCTGCGGGAAGTACGCGTGCAATTACTTGCGCTTTCCGTGTAGCATGCGTAGCAGCCGTTCGATCCGCACGAAGAGTCTTGGACCGTTGGATGGCAAGAACGTCGTGCAATTTGGGTGAAGGGTTTTAGGACTAAGAAGATACATTGCTTCTACTGGAAGCCTCCTGGCTACATTTTACGATTGAAAGATCTAGTCGGACTCGGACGGTGCAATTTCAGGAAATGGGTCCAATTTTTATTGCCCTAGTGATATTATTACAAATGGGATGGGATAGCGACCGACCACACCCAATTGCACATCCATCCTGTGAAAAGAGACCGATTAGCCTTTGTCCCAATCTATATTCTAACCGAAATTTTGGTGGAGAATATGGAGATACCCACTCAAGTAGGGAGCACCTATATTAGAGGTTGGTTCTCTTTTATTCAATGGATTAATATTACGAAGAAAACTTAAATCGATACGCTAGTAACAAATTGATCTCAAATTAAATTGATACACTAATTATAAATTTACAATAAATTAATTTTTAAATTATCAAAAACTAAAAATTGATATATTTATAATAAATTTACTTTCCATTTAAATTAATTATACACATGTGATTAATAGAGTATAAAACTTTAAATTAATATATCCGTTAATTATCGCGTGTCATATAACTCTACAATTTGAGGGAATTAATGGAGAATTATTATAAATGTACCAATTTGAGATTCTTCATCATTTATTTTCATATTAATAATTAAAAAAAAGGCCAATCAAGTATGTGTCAATGTTGCATGTGAGAATGTGAGAATTGCTCGTTGGGTTCCACACACCTTCCTTGCAATGTCGCGGAAATTACGTGAGCAATAATTATCCTCCTCCGATAATGGGGATCAATTTTTTATATTTTCAATTGATTCACCTATCTAGTGGGATATTGTTTTTATTTGAGGAGCTGAAACGGCTACCGCAGTGTTTGGGGAGAAGACAAAATAAATCCCGAACTGCGATTTTCGTTATTTTTCCTCTCCTTTATGACATTAAGAAATTCTTACTTTATACTTCATATGTGTACCATATTATATTCCCCTTGCACTTTGCTTTGTCCTCTATAGTAACATTGGAACAAAATTTTTATCGGTATGTTTTTCGATCCTAACAGCAAGTTTCCATTTGCCCTTATCCTTTAGTGTCGTTGGCCATGACTATTTGATGAATTGATAGAGTCACGATGTTTGTCCAAGAAGGTGGAGTGAAGAAATAGGAAGCATGGTGCCGTTGGTCCTGTTGTGTGTGAACACAGCTGATCTAAGAAGAGCATAGATAATGAAGCATGAGATCTTCAAAGAGTGCAAGGAATTTGTCATGATCATGGTCTCAATCTTAACTTTACATTATTTTCATGAGTTTGAGAGAAATTTACAGGTAAAAATAACAATTGCAGGGGAGATCAGTATATAATCACAAACATTTGTCAGTCTCTATGATATACTCGTATGTGAGAGGATTATGAGACATATAATCGCCATCTGCCACCACAAAAAAGAAGCAACATTTAACAAGAACAAGATAATTGAGGAACAAACCCTAGCATTTTGCTTTCAAATGATTTAACAATATTTTATGATTTTCGCAGGATTGTTTTAATGTAACACAACTACGCTTGTTAAAAGCAGAAACATAAAGATTTCTTGATACTTTGATTAAGGGTATTATCAATGAAGGCTGGACATTCTTTGGTTTGAAATATTGTAATAAGATAGATGCGTTCGAACAGTTGAAATTCGAATTTGTGTTCTCTATAACTGCAAGGAATCAAACCTCGTTTTCCAAGGTGAGGAAAAAAAAATTGAAACCTAAATGGAAGACTTGGTTACGACTTCCATAAATTTGTCTTTATTGCTGTTATGGAGAAACCAATTATGAATTAAATCCGAAAATGAACTTCTTGTTGGCAAGGAGTGTGTCCCCTCGTTCTTTAAAATTTTATTTTCCTTTTCTCTAGTTGTTGCGGTTACACTCATATGAAAAATAGCTTTCATACCTATGGAAAATTCAATTAAACATTGATGAAAATACTCTTAATTCATCCTTTTTTATAAACTATATCAATAAGCCTTTTTAAAATTATATTTATAATATTATTTAATTTATAAAATAAAGGAAGTCTTAAGTGAAAATCTGAATTTTCTTTCTCTTTTTCAACTTTATTAGAATGGGGATGACTTTATAGACCCGGTACATTGTTTTCGGTTTAATTTATATCTCTTTATCGATATAAAGGGAGTTTCATTATAAAACCGAATATATTTTTATCTAATCAATTCTCGTGGAGCCACTCTTTTTTAGCTTTGCTTTTCATCCTTTTACCCTCCGCGCGTCTGTTCCCCGCTACCGCTCTCTTCGCTGACTACTCGCGCGCACGCTAGCACACACCCACGCGCCGGCTACCCAAATTATTTCCTCCAATAAGTCATTGAAAAGAGGATCCATGACGACTAGATAAAGATCAACGAGTTTTCAGCAAGTACTCTGTACATTTCGTTTTACTTGATTTTAGCGAGGAACGTTCAGAGAGAGATCGAGAGAGGCCTTAATTTGCAAAGTAAAGCTGCCATGGCGAATTCAGATGCTGGAACGAGTAGCGGCAGTGTAGGAGGAGGCCAGTATCAAGTATTCTTGAATTTCCATGGCCGAGATACTCGAGTAGGATTCACCAGCTTCCTTTATCGAGACCTGACAAAAAATGGTATTCATGCCTTCATGGACGATGAAGAACTTCGAGTTGGCGAAAAAATTGGTGAAGAGCTCCCGCGAGCAATCGACGACTCCCGGATCTACATACCCATCTTCTCAAAAAATTATGCTGATAGCAAATGGTGTCTCCGTGAGCTCGCAAGGATGGTAAACAACACAACCACCAAGTCAGAGGAGAAAAAAATCATGCCTGTCTTTTACGACGTGGAGCCAGATGATGTTGCTCTTAAAACCCCATTATACAGAACGTCCACAGAGAAGCACAAGAAGGAGTTTATGCACGAAGCAGAATCCTGGGAGGAGGCTCTTAAGAAGGTTGATAAAATCAAGGGCTGGGTGCTACCCAAATGTAAAAAGTAAGCTCTAAAGATCTCTAACATTTCTAGCTATTGAATCAACCCAGTCCTTCGCGCAAAAAAAATAATAATAAAATAAAAATCAAGCCAATCCTAGACAAGGGACGTCGGGAGTTAATTAAATTAGCAAATCTTCACTTTTTTGAAAAAAAATTACAAGTACAATCATATGCAAAATTTATTAAGGGTGAATAAAAGGAGTACATCATTTTTTTGGAGTTAGAGGCATACATGTTAATTTGTATGATTGATATAGCTTTTGTAACTAATGAACTTGCTTCTGTTTGTGACAGTCAAGCGGAACTTGTGGACTTGGTAGTTGAAAAGGTTTTGCAAGAGCTGAAGATAAGATATAAGTCTGTGACTGAAGATTTAGTCGGACTTGATGATCGAGTGGCAGAAGTACTGAAATTGTTAGATGTTGACTGTAGTGATGAAGTGAGGCTGCTCGGAATTCATGGAATGGGGGGCATCGGTAAAACCACTATAGCCGGGGTCATCTACAATGAACTTTCTTCTCGCTTTGGAAAGCATTGTGCCTTCCTTGATGCTGTTCGAGAAACTTCAAAGAAGGAGGGTTTAGTCTCGTTGCAGAAGAAGTTACTAAAAGATATTGATAGTTCTGGAGCAGCTGATACTATTAGTGATGTTGATCACGGAAGGAGGAGGATAGAGGCGACACTTGGCAGTAAGAAGGTTCTCATAGTTCTTGATGATGTTGATGAGAAAAAACAGATCGAGAATCTAATTGGACAACATCGGTTGCATCCCGGAACAAGAATAATTATCACCACTAGGAACACAAGCGTACTAGAGTTTCCTAAGCAAAGAATGGCTCCTGAAACGAAGGAAGCGAATTTTGACCCTGCAGTCCGAATTCTGCCTTATGAAATGGTGGCGATGAATTTTGACGATGCACTCCAACTTTTCAAGAGGCATGCGTTTTGTGAAGACTCTCTAGCAACGGATTTTGATGATCTTTCAAGAGATATTGTCTCTACTACTGGGTGCCTTCCTTTGGCTCTTGAAGTTATAGGTTCCTCACTTTGTGGACAGCACAAAGCAAAATGGGAGAATACATTAAACAAATTAAAGAAAATACTGGATGAGCGTGTACGAGAAAAGTTGATGATTAGCTATGAGGACCTAAACTGTCATCAGCACGAAATTTTTCTAGATGTCGCAAGCTTTTTCATCAATGAGGATATTACTAATGCCAAATACATGTGGGAGGCTTGTGAATTTTATCCTGAATTGGAAATTGATGTCCTTGTTAGGAAGTCCTTGATAAAGATAAAGGATGACAACAAATTTTGGATGCATGACCAACTAAGAGACTTGGGACGGGAAATTGTTCGTCAAAAAAATCCTAAAAATTTTGAGAAGCAGAGTAGGGTGTGGACTAGCAAGGAGTTCCTTGATTTCGTAAGAACTGAAGAGGTAAGACAACTATCGGGTTCAATTGAAAAAAGTGACATCCTGCGTTTGAGGATTCAACTTTATGCTCATGATCTTTTCTTCCATTTCATTCATTCAAATCGTAAATAAAATTACTGGTTACCAACAAACTTCAACTAATCACTGCAATTGATTTATTGGCAGAGGTACGAAGATGTTGAAGCACTCGATCTGCGATGGAGGTCTAATATCTCAATTAGCCATGAAGAAATTAGAAGGTTGAAAAGTTTGAGGTTCTTGAGATTAAGTCATGGGGCCATATGTGGGGATTCCACCGTTTCTCTACCAAAGTTGAGATGGATTTCGTGGCATTTTGCCTGTCAAGATGTTTGTGGGCTTAGTATGCATTCAAAGAATTTAGTTGTCCTTGAACTTTCTAACAATTACTTAACAAATGATTCGAAAGTATGGGACTTAATTAAGGTATGGTTTCATCTCAATTTATAACAGTTGTCTCATACATTATTTGACTTTTTTTTGTAACGTTTATACATCCTTTTTGCAGATGACAACCAAACTTAAAAATCTTACTCTTGTAGGATGCCATGGCATTACTAGAACTCCAAACTTGTCTAAATGCCTGGATTTAGAGAGGTTGACTTTTAAAAGTTGTAGGAATTTGAAGAAAATCGACGACTCTATTGGAAAGTTAAAGTACTTGCTTGACTTGAATATCACCAATTGTCTGCTCATTGAACGAGTGCCTGATGAAATTGGAGGGTTAGTGAAGCTTGAGCGCTTCTCTTTGAGCGGCTGCAAGAAAGTGGGTGGACTCCCCACCTCTATCCGCAACTTAGCGTCATTAAGGAAGTTGGACCTTACATATACTGGAATTACAAGCCTGCCGGAGTCCATCGGAAAATTAACATCGTTGTGCACTTTGAATCTGTCAAGATACCCGACCACTAAAATTATAGATAGATGGGAGTTACCCAAAGCTATTGGAATGTTGGACAAATTGGAGGTGCTTTATCTTAGTCACTGCAATCAGTTGGTTGGCAAAATTCCTGATGAAATAGGAGATCTATCCTCTCTAAGAGTCCTAGATTTGCGTGGGACTAGAATCTGTCAAGTTCCGGGAACAATCAATAGGCTTTCTTGCCTCTCAACTCTTGACTTATTAAGGTGTGATGAGATTACAGAGTTGTTTGAGCTTCCAGTGAATTTAGTTTGTTTACGTGTTCAATCTAGCTCACTACAGGTGGTCCCAAATCTCTCAGAGCTTACCAATCTAGTAGAGTTGGTCCTATCCAATGGCTCTGAAGGTCAAGATTCGTCAAACCTCAAGCACACATGTGACTTGGGGTGGATTGGTAGGCTATCCAAATTAAAGAAGTTGAAGATGTGTCTTCTCGACATCGCCGTACCGCCTACGGAGTTGGGTCTCCTTTCTCTTCTAGAAGATCTTGCTTTGTCTGGTCTAGATCTGCAACCTCTCGAGCAGCTACCGCCTTCTTTACTTTCTTTAGAACTTGACAATTTCTGCTTGATAGGACCGCCACAATTTAACTCGGAAATTCTATCAACATTGACGCTTCTTCACTCGCAATGGCAAGAAATTCAACTCTATGGGTTTTCGCAATTGCAGGACCTTCATTTGGACTGGTGTGACCTTCAGAGATTATCCATCCCATCTAGCTTAAGGACACTAAGTTTATGTGATTGCCCCAATATGATTGAGATTCAATTTCTTGGTATGTCGGCATCACTAGAGGAATTACAAATCTCCGAGTGCCGGTCAATTGGAAGGATAGTATTATGCGGCGAGGGAGGATCTCTCAGGGTCCTCGATCAATCAGGGTCTTCTTCGAATGAGTCGACCGATTGTTTATCGAGAGTACTTCTTCTTCCCAATTCCTTGAAGAAACTAAAAAGACTTGATTTGCTGTTCTGTGAAAACCTAGTTGAGATTCAAGTCATCGGTACACTATTATCATTGCAAGACATCTTCATTCAAAGTTGCGATGCTATGGAAAAGTTGACCGGTATATCGAACTTGAAGAACCTTCACATTTTGGCCATCTATAACTGCTCTACGTTGCGGGTCGTTGAGGGCCTCGACAAGCTAGAGTTTTTGACTTGCTTAAATGTTGATGGGTGTCCTTTACTGGAAACATTGTTTGACATATCAAACTCGAAAATACCGGATGAGTGCCAAATACTAGTTAGCGATTGCAGGGAGTCGCTCAACTCGGGAGGAGTTGAGTACCTTATGAGTACCACTTTTGAGCATTACAAAAGAATGGCTCAACAAGGTGCGTCTCAATCAGAGACAAACAAGGTGAGCCTCGACCAGGATTTTATCATAACATCAAAGAATTTCACCTAAAATGCGACTAGATGTAAAATTCTTTTTACCAACTTTTACAAACATAAAGTAGTTAGAAGCATGCCATTGCACATACCTTTCATATTTCAGATAAATTTATAGAATGTTCAAGAATTGAATCGACAATGTAAATTTACAAGAAAATATAACAGCCTTCAACTAGTTCATAGAATCATTTCTTCACTTGCAAATGTCTAGAATTCCCTACCATAACAAACCAAAAGTCGCCATATGAGAGGAGATATCTAGGACAGGCAATGGCATTGGGCTTTCCTTTCCATTCTCTTTGGTCCCCTCTCTTTGGTCATATTCGTCAATCCATTGACTTTATCCACAATTTCTGTTTATACAGACATGAAAACGGATCTTCCAAGTCGTAGACTGAATATAGATGTCTTTTTCCATATAATGCATATTTATTTTAGATTCCTGTAGTGATACTGTCTTTTCCTTTTGCCTCTTTCATCAACACATTCAAGTTCAATCAGTAAGAAATTCAAGGTTAGAGATTTTCACTTCTGGACTTTCTGAGGGATATATAGAAGGTCATAATGTGCTTCATAGAGGAACATAATGTGGAAAAAAGTAAATCTGACTTTGAAGGAAGAAAAAAGGAGACTTTACATTACATAAATTACTGAATCATCATTTGGCAGCATATAGACTTCTGATGTTTTGCACATGGTGGGAGCCATGAGCCTACTGCACCCTTGTTTGTGAAAAAGGCAAAACCAATGTTAAAATTGCATTTTCTCGTTCTAGAATACTGGCTGAAGAAAATCTTATTTTTCATGTAGGAGGAGGCTAAAATGGAAGGGGATGCTAAAAAGCCTGGCATCGAGCTTCAACCTCAGTTCCATCCATCAGCAAGTTCTCGAGACCATGAAATTAGCGAGGAGCCTCCAACTGACAATGTCAGAGAAGGGACTTCGCCTGGAAAGCAAAATCAGACGACGGAGAAAGACTCACACAGACCGAAGAAGTATAGATTGTACTTAACCACGTCCTGATTTTGCAAGTCTTGATGAACTTGCTCCACCAATAACTTTTTGTGATGGGTTGAGGACATGCTAGGTGAGCGTATTGGAACGTGTCTGCAACCGCAACTTTCCTTAGCTTTGAAACTGAAATTCTTTGTAGTTCGAAACAGAGGGTGCATATAAAGGACAATTCCGAATCCGTGGAGATTGAAAGACAAAGTCAAGTCTCGTCATTTTGGTTGATTGAAGAACTAAGTTATGACTTGAAAAGACAACTTTCAGACTCCTCTTGATCAACCTCAAAGGCAACCACAGTCGAGGGACAAGTGTTCCAGGAACAAGAACTCGTGTTGCATAGGATATTCCCCTGCTTTGGGGATTCATTAACCATTACCCTGAAGTAAGTCTTTCTCCAAGTGAAGTACAAATTGATTTCCATATGGTTCGACTAACAAAGTATTTTCTAATATTTGGCTCATGTATGACAATTTCTTCAACCTTTGACGGCATGTGATAAACCAACTAATGCAATGAAAGGCAGCTGATTGGCACTGATATACATTTCCATCCAATGATTAGGTGGTTGGTCAGGAGTTATCTTTGTCGACATTCATTGCCGGAGATTTAATTAAAGCTGCCTGCTAATAAATGCAACGACTTCCTACATAACAAACTTCACTCATTTTGTACATAAGTCACTTTTCATCATCAAGTGTGCACTTTTCGTTGTTAATCGTTCTCCAAAGTCGATAATCTGTTGGTTCTTTGATATCTGCTAAAGTGCTCGTGAAGTGCTTGGCCGTAGCAAGCAAGACTAGAGAAAGGATTTCACTAGTGTACATGAGTTGTAAGGACCCTGATATCAAGCTTTCTCTTGGCTCATTCCCACTTGAAAGGTGGCCAAAATAGGAAGATTTAAACTCTCTTATGGTTATAATTGTAACCATCATGTTCATACAGATAAAAGTGCATTCAACATATTAATTTTAGCCTAACTCTGCAGGTTCGGATGTATCCGCCCCCACCAAATATATAGATTTATGTACAAGTTTGAAACCTTTTCCACAAGGAAATTAAGACTTATTTGCAAGACTAATTTGAAAGAGTTTCCGTCAACCATCCATCTAGATCTTTGAATTTCTGAAGGTCATATTGAGATAGTAATTTTGGCATTTCACTACGCTTGGATGATTTGCACTTTTTCGTACTTTAGGATCCTTTCCCGTGACTTTCCCCTTTATAATTCTGGTGGTTGCCTCATCCCATAGATATGCCTTTTGATTTACGCATCGAAATCTATATAAAATTTTCTCCGCCCCAGCTTTAATTTAAGCAGCGAAATGGTAACGTGGCTTGTAATTCAAGCATTGATATATGCTCTAGCAGTGCATAAACAAATGGCCGACAAAGCGCAGAGAGAGAGAGAGAGAGAGAGAGAGAGAGAGAGCTGGTGATTAAGATGGAGCTGCTTTTCTCATTGTGCTGGTGCTTTGTCTGTGGGGAATTTGGGAGAAGGATTTTAACATACAAGGAAAACATGATTGACAGATCTTGAACTGTCGAGGGTATGCAAGATAAAATTAAATCATACAGTTTAATACCTAACCAACAAAACTCAAGTTGCTGAAAAAATTCATCTGCATTCATACGTCTGTCATACAGAGGGTTCTCGTGAGGCAGTGGGTAGTTCTAGCTCAGGCTCGGATATAAGTGGAGAGATATAAAAGTCGACCATCTCCTTGGTTACTTCTTCCAAACTTGGAGGATCCCACTGCACATTATTTGATAAACCCACGATGATTTCAATCATTGAAGTTGAGAAAATGTATGAGGTACGGAAAAATTGGGACTCAATTTTACCTTTGGAGCGAAGTCCTTATCCACTAATCGTGCACGAACACCCTATAGACAGCAAAGAGCACTATTGATGAGAACATAAACTATCTTTGCAACCCCACAGATGGCAAAGAGTACCATGATCTGATGATAAGGAGAGAGAAGAAAAACCACAAGATTCAACCAAACAATTGCAGTTTTGTTCCAAAAAAAAAAAACCAAACAATTGCAGTGGATGTCCAAGACTTGCGTACCTCACAAAAGTCTTTGGAAACTTCTCCAGAGATTCCATGGAGGGATATTCGGTATTCGAGTTAAACATTGATCAAGGGTCTGGAATCTACCTTCACGAATCTGAAAGTAGTAATTATAACCAAGTCAATGTTTTAGAGAAGTAATCTATGTCCAACAAAGAAAATCAAAAGAATGGAAACTCACCGATCTTAACGTGATTTTTAAGCTCAATGGAGAAGCTTCCCTTAGTTTCTTGAGGGTCATTGCACACCATTCATCATAAGAGTCAGCTGCTTCAATTTCCTAAGCAACACCAATTTAATAAGATGGCAATAATAGAACATCTAGGATATTAACTATGCTGACTCATTGCATTTCTCAGTTGATAAGTCCCAATTCTACCATCATGTCATCTGGCAAAGTAAAACATCAGTCGTACCATCTCAAAAACCAGTACGATGTCAAGCATCATGGACTTTCCAACAACAAATATAAGAGTCCTTTCAGGGTGTCTTGTCCAACTTACCAGTGCATGAATAATTTCCTCGACTGTGTCAAGGCTAAAGCATTTATCGATCACTTCAATCCTGAGTCAGTGAACAAGACATAAATACTCCATTTAAAAAATTATTTGATACACACTTCAATAGCTGCAACAAATAATACTTAAGAGATTAGAAAAAAAAGACTTCCTGGTAGTAAGCATAACAAAAAGTGCAAGTTCATTCTTTAATAAAGGTGAGAAAAAATATACTTGCACAGAGAAGGAAGAAACTTTCTCCATAAAAGCAGCAATCACTCTGCTATGTGGAATATTTACTTGTCCCATTGCACAGTTCTAATATGCACAACAACTAACAACATGTCATAACTAATAACTTATTATGTAGATCTTAAGCGTTTAGAGGGACTGATTCATGGTTCTACCTGCGTTTGCATAAAACAGAATCAGCCACATAAAGTGTGAAAATAGCTAGCACAAAAATTCTAAGCATATAAAGCCTATATATGCCTTATAGCCAACTGCACCAAAAAGTAAGAAAGCTATAATTATGTGTGGTAGAACGCAATCCACTCGCAATGTACATCATTTATTAGCTACATCACAAACTTCTGTAGTCCATTTCCCCAGAAAGACGTATAATGTAATTTATACCGTATAGATCCAAAAAACTTAGTCATTTACACAGGAGGATAAAAGTAAAAAATCATGCCATAAAGAACCCAGAAGCTGTAGACTAAAGTTGAACATTACTTATGAATGATACTTCTCCTGTCGGGATAAACAAGATCACCATATTGTGAAAGGGATGTCTCTATAACAGACGGATCATCAGTAGTGAGTCTACCAAGACGCTCTTCAATCAAAGCCAATCTCTGTCAAGGTCACTAGTCATAACTCGAGAAGAGATTATCAAGGTATGAAGTGTAAGAACACTGAAGCAGCAGTCAAAGGTGCATTGAAAACAAACCGCATTTAGTGAATAGTGAGTAGCCAAGCGGCAGGCAACCATTTCAACACCATTAAGCTTATCCCCCGTGAGAGCCAGGTATTCCCCTGGAAGAAGAAGGCCACATTCTAAGACAGTATCCTAACGCTAGTTATTGACAACTTGATATTCAAAGAGGAATAGAACTAAACCGTGCAAAGAAAATACTGTGGAAACTATATGAACCTTTCATTACAAACATAAGGACAAAGTAAAAACTATATGATCTCTTCATGGTTCAATAATAAAGTATACTTTGCAAACAAAGGCTTCCCTTTAGTGCAATGCATTGGATGGTATTCAACATTTCTGCACGCCAGAAGGGAACTAATGGATACAGCAAAACATTCGAACATGCAGTAAAGATTAAATTTTCGAGGAAGTTCCAGTTTACAGAAACCAATAGAACACTTTGAGGCCTAATTTTATCTGACCCTTCTGACCTATTTTTAATTTAATGAATGATCTCCTTATTTCATTACACAGTTTAGCCAAGACCTCTCCTTTGTTTGCATAGACAACCTACCTAGGTAGCCAGGTAGACGGGAAAGGTGGAAGGAAGCTCCTGCATCTGGATGAAATCCTATTTGAACCTCTGGATGGGAAAAAACCTGCAATTGAAAGCATTAGCTCAATAATTTACTTTGCGGAATAGCCGCAGAAAAATGAAACCAGGTGCATTATATGTTTGTTAGTTCAAGTTAGTCCTCCCATTAAAAAAAATAAACAGAAATGGTGAAGTGGATGTCACAAGGCTATAACATGCCACCTTGGCATCTACGCAGCCATGTAGGGTCCACGTGGCTATTACACAATTAAAAAAATATTAAAAAATGAAGTTATGGTTTTAGAAAGAAAATTGAAAAAAAGACAAAAAGAAGAAAACCATCTTCAGCTTGCTCTGGCAAAGAGAGGACAGTCACGCACCGACAGCCACCGGCAAGGGTGGCCAGACCCTCCCAGGCTCAGGTCACAGTGACCACACCTTCATGGAGCTTGGGCGTGTTCCATCACAGAGGTATACACCCACAGAGAGAGATACAAGGAAAAAGCAGTCCTGGTCCTCGACCACCTCTCAGCACCCAGCAGCAAGGGCCACAGCCTTCACAACAGGTCTAGGCGAGGGTCACCACCTCATGTCAGATCTGCAGTGGTTCTGCTGGGATTTGAACTGGTCCGAGAAACACAGACTATGAGAATTTCATGCATTCAAATTATTCAGTTATTGCCAAACCGTTGTCAATAAATAACAACAGGTAGATCACAAGGATTGAGCAAACCACAAGTGCTTTGTGATTTGGAGGATTCAAGAATACATTTCCCCCCTTTTTTGTGGTCTATGATCAGAGTGCACAGCTTAAGAGCTCGTCATCATTGTAGCCATATATTCTTGTTCTTCTGTAGTGGGCTCAAACAAAGTCAACCACCTAAAAGAAAAGAATTTGGTATTCCTTTATGCTATTTTTGTTAATGCTTTGTTAAGTTTTCTTGATTTGGGTTAATGGGTTATATGAAGTTTGATTGTTACCATTAGTTCTGGCTTCCTGTTTCAAGAATTTTGTCATTTCATGTTTGTGGACCCAGTTATTTGGTTCCTCTTTTCTAGAAGATTCCATGTTGTGCAAACACAAGCTCAATGCTCTCTTGCACACTTTGTCGGTCTCTCTGTTGCATGTGGTATTCAAAGGCGATGGCAGCAAGTACCCAGTCACCATGACCCTGGCTATGGCTGGGCAACACCGCCTCCACCGGCAGGCCACCCTCCCAACTTTTTTATTTTATTCCACAGCACAGATTTGCTCAAGAAGAATGATGATGTGGATGCGCATATCAGCATTCCCGTCTAACTGTTTGACGGAAGGACTAACTTGAACAAACAAACATATCTTTCAAGGACTTGATTGCACAAAAAAAAACAAAAAAAACAAAAAAAACAAAAACAAAAACAAAGAAAACAAAAACAAAGTTGAGAGACAACAATGCAAGTTGAAAAGGTTCAAGGACCTCCCATACGATTATCCCATATAAAAATCTATGTTGATACCAATCCCATGACAATTTAGCTCGCTGGTTTCGCCAGAAACCTATGTTCCAGCTTAGGAGCAAATTCACGTATAATGACAGCCAATGGCATCGAACCTCACTTTACATTAAGATAAGAAATAAATTGGCAAAGGAAGTTGAATAAACACAACCCCAGCGAGCACATGTATGAAAGTAGTTAACATCTATATCAGTATTTAGAAAAAGTCACATACAGTTTTATCAGTTGCCAATCGAAACATTCCGGGGAGAGAAATCCCAGCTCCGCTTGCCATAGTGACACCGTCCAAGATAGCCAGCTGCCCAAGAGTGAAGTAAATAAGAAGTGACCAACTCATAAATTGAAACTAACACGAGTGCTTAGACATTCAAACAACTTTGATTGACTAAAAATTAAATCCCAGAAATTGAATATTACACCTACTAAATGGTTATTGCTTGCAGTTTTTACTGTGCAAGTGGGTCAACGAGTTGATGTCAAGTAAACAAACACTTTGATAGAATATTAAACGCCAAATAATAAATAAGGAACACAACTTGGAGTACATCATGCAATTAATCTTAGAAATGGAATCCTGCTTGACATGGAAGAAACTGTGCCTATAAGATGACTACTACAAACCAATTGCAGTAAATGTCACTCACTTTCCATTTGACTCGAGGAACAAAGAGGGAAAATGTAAATGATTTTTAATTGTTCTTCTTTCTTAATTAAGCATAGAGTAATAAGTAGACAAGGGCTAAACATCAAAAGGACTTACTTTTGCTCCAAGAATCATTTCAAGAATCACAAGGACTTACTTTCTCCTCTCATCTCACCATGAATCGCCTTACACATAAAGACTGTGGTCATGCAAATCATTAGTCAAAGATAGTTTTACTAATCATGCCGCCAATGCGGAGGTACCTCGTCTACTTAAGATTCATCTGTAACAAAGTATATCCACCTTAGTGACCTAGACTTCTTATGCTATGGAAAATGGTACCGAAGTGGAATGGAGTAGATCACATGTCAAGAAGCATGATATGCGAGTAGTAGGTTCAATAATTTCAATATTTTGGATCATGATAGAGCTCCAAGGATTCAGCCACCATCACTCACTTTGTAACACAGAAAGTTTCTTTTGCTAGTTTTTGTAGCGTGATTGCAAGTTTAGAGCAACATTTAATTTAATGTTACTATAATCATTCATCCAAGTTATTTCCAAGATTTCAAAAGTTTGTGTAAATGCTTTCTAATTGTCTAGTGAACTGATTATTTTTCAGATTGCCAATTTTAGCGATCCATAAGGCAAGAGTAACCTATATCAGCATGTGTGCATGGTTTGTAGTTTGCAGGGATATCAACAATCTCCATATCACTGAAACCCAGTAATACCGCAAACTGTGAGATCAAAGTTTTCTATCCATGACAAGAAAACTAACTCTTAAGCATACTTCAACCACTTACTCACAAAACATGAAGCATCAATTCAAAAACTATAAAATGAGATTTTATAGTATCAACTATATAATTTATCAGAATCATAGGAATCTAGGGCGAAAGTTCTGTTTCTCATCCAGCCAGGAGAAATACTACCTTACTCTATGATGTCTGGCCAATAATAAATTGTGTCAAGAGGTCATTACAGAAATCAAGAGAAATTCAGAGGAAAATCCAAAACCTGAAATTATCCATCACACAGTAGACTGATACTACATCTCAAAAGACCTAACAGTTTATAAACTTTAAAAGGCGGTACTTACATGTGGTTTCAAATATGTCCCTTGCAAGTATACGAACTTATATAATGTATCAAAAAAAAATTTGCACTCCTCAATGTTCCCTGCATATATGTTGACTCTTTGATTAGAAACAACAATTAGGAAAGAAAAGTAAAAGAACCAAAAGATCATAATCAAGAAACAAAAGCAGATTGATAGCAAAGTTGCATGCTCTTTGAAGAGCAATTGAGGGCCATTATTTCACGCCTTTCACCTTAATCTATCTATCATATCCCACCTGATTCAATATTTAGTTTCACTCAAACACACTAGCTCCTAATCCAACTTTCCTCTACAGCCCCAAATCCACCATTGCATATCTTCTCCAGTCATAAAAACTACCTTCACATGTTGATATTTAACACCCCGACATTGTCACCAATATGATATTTTTGCCCTTGAACCAATCCTCTACTTCTAATAACTAATTAAATAAATAGCAAAGAAAAATAAAATAAAAACAATCAGGAAAAAAATGTTCAGAATAGAAAGCCAAGTAAATGAAAGGATTCATCACCGTCTGACCTTCAGTGAGCAAACGATAAAGGGTAACGACATCTCCCCCTGAGCAGAAAGCTTTGCCACTACCCTTCATATCAGACAAAAAAGTTAATGTCAATTCAAAGATTGTGAACCCTGACAATAGTAAAAGGAATGCCTGAAATGTGAATCCATTTCTCCTTCTGTATAGACTCTAGACGAAACAAAATCAGGATCTTTTTGAAACTACCAGCTCTTGTATGAGGGCAAGTAATGGCAATACCTTCATCAACACAAACCCGATGTTTGGATTCTCTTCCCATGATTCATAGAGCCTTTTTAGCCTGGCCACCTGTAGAAAATTTCAGCGTAAAAATTCAAGCTTTAATTATTCTAGAAAATATAACCGAACTGGGCACCAAGAAACACGAAAAACGAAACGGCATTCTGTTCTGATTGGGGTTGGCGAGGAATTCATTTTGAGTCGGGGAGAGAGAAAGAACCAAACCATTGGGGTAGTGATAGAATTAAGAGCGGATGGCCGGTTGAGTATCGCAGTTCTTGAGTTGGCTCTTCCATCCACCAAAACCTGACGCCACAAACATACACGAATCGAAATGTAAGCTCCCAATCTAAACGAACCCGCCTTTTGCTATCCCCAAAGCAGACACTGCGACTTGACCCCATCAAGTTTCTGAACGAATCAAATTGACTACCTGGACAAGTTGCATCAAACAACAAACCGAAACACATACCTGGTCTTGGACATCCTCGTAGCTAGCGTAATGGGGCTGAGCAGAGAAACTTCTCTGGTGAGGGAAAGCACCGAGCTTGGGAAGCGAACGCTTGGCTCTCACCAAAACCTTCAAGCTATGCATCTCTCTCTCTTTCTCCTTCCTTCTCCTGCTGTTGTTTGAACACTCTATAAAAGGGTTTTCGAAGGACGTTTCTCCGGAGCAATGCCTGAACCCGTCGCTCCGGCCTCCCCCTCAAAAAGAGAAGCGAACGGCGCAACGCTGAACGATGCACGCTGAGGAGGCAAAAGGAGTAGAACAGAGCAGAGCAAAGATCAAGCGGCCGTTCAGTAAGGTTATTGTCCGAGCCGTAATTGTACGAGAGAACTCAGATTGGGCTTTTGCCATCTGGGCTTATCTGGACCGGTCTGATCCAGTCTAAGATCCGGACGATGAGGCCTACCCAACGATGATCCAGTCTGATACAGTCCTGGCCAGCGGCAAGTAGAGATGAGCATGATCCAGATTGAGCCAATCCTGCACCTAATCCAGAGACTGAGCCACATGGTATTGGCCCTCAAATTTTAGGACCAAGACTAATCCTGTTGAGCCTAGGACTGAGGATTGGATCAACAGTGAACTCGAGACCAAGCAATTATTTTCTTGTTTCATTTTTTATATTCCTTAAAGGGACAAACTTATTATCTTAAATTATATATGCATCAACAGTGCGACATTGAAAAACTAAATTATGAACATCAATACGTATCAAACATAAATATAAGACAATGTTACAACAAAAATTTACATTTGCTAAAAGTAACAAACCATAAAAACAAACATGTAAGGCAAGGAAACGAAGGTGAGTGAAAGAGCAACAAGGTGAGCAGGCAAGTGAGGCCAAGGTGAGTGAGAGTGGCTAAGTTGAGTGAAGAGGGTTTCTTTCTTCTTTGTCAAATTAGGAATAAGTTTATTGCTACATTCTAACTTAAACAATAAACTGAACTACAAAGAAAACAGGGGAGGAGGTGCTAGAATCTAGAATTGACAAAAACATATGATTTACAATATATTAGATATATAGTATAATGTTATATATATATAATATTAAGTACAGAGTTAGTTTGAGTATGACCAATCCTAAACTCTCATGACCAAAAATCAATTCGTACAGTACAAGTTCCATGGGTTCTAGAACCAATGACTGTCTTAGTCCCCTTGGGAACCAATGTTGGGCCAATCTGGTTGACTTTGGACCGATGCTCATCCCTAGCGGCCAACGACCCCCACGTAGACCCTTGTGGACCATTTCCCCACCTTTGTCCTTCCCAACAATGATGAGGGCAACCGCAGCGAGAGTTGATTCTAACTTCTTTTGAAAAAAAATAGCTCATATTGCATTAAAAATTGGATTTGGATCAAAACAACATTTGAGTCACGTAATCATCACACTTTATAAAGAAAATAATGATAAAAAAGAAGTCAATGAAATGACTTAATTACATCAATTTGACAGGTTTTAAAACTCCATTACACTTTTCTTAAGTTTTATGACCCAATTACATTTTCATGATAAGTTGTGAAAAGTTTGACAACTTATGATAAAAACATACCTCAAACTTTTCCATATGACTTCTGCAAATTCACACTTGTCCTCTAGTAATTCATGTTCGGCTAGTGTCAACTTTAGGTCCTTAACAAGTTCTACCCGCTTTCATCACGGAGGAGATACCAATAGTTTCAGTTTGAGATTACAAAGTGTAAAGAAATGCTTTATTGCACTGATTATTTACAAACAAATCATTCTGGTCAAATTAAGTCCGAACAATGTCCTCGTCTCAAGATGCAGCGCAACTCCATTGGCCGTACCCTTCGCGTTAGAAGACTTCATTTGATTGTCGTCGTGCCCCTTTCTGTGTTAATTGTAGCCGGTCCGTACCTCGTGTGCAGGCACTAGTCAGCTCGAAAACGAGTGCCCTTCCTCAAACTCTCCCACAGGAACAGCATATGGTGAATCCCAATCAGCATCAAAGACTTCTTGAAGCTGCGAAACTATGTCCTGGTGATAGGTCCCGAAGCCGACACCAGCAGTAGTATAGAAATAGTCCCATATGAGGTTACTCGTTCCAATGTGGGCTCTCACATCGCTGACAGCATACTTCCCATGGTTGACCCGAGTGTAACCAGGATACTTATTCCCAGTGCTGCTCCCTTTGCTGATCGCAGCTCCAGTCACGTTAAAACCCGGCACTATGTAGTACTTGATCTCCACTTTGCCAGAACAATTGTTGTACTTCGAAGAGGAGCAAAGGACATTGGAATAGAGGAGAGATTTCAGGTAAACGTCAGTGCTGTTTATGAAATGTGCCCAATGTGCTACCAATATCTTCACTTTGGCATGCTTGGAAAAGACAACCTGAAAATTATAGTCAACTCAGAAAATATGTTCTCAGTAACAACATATGGGAGGAAATAAAGTTGGTCAATAGAGACAAATCACAAAAAGCCAGTGTCATCAACCCATTCTGTCAGTAAGCAGTTCTTCATCACAGCAAAGGCTTTCCACATTTTCCTTCAATCATTTTGAAACCAAAGTGGCAAATGGCGATAGCAGGGAATTCTACAGCTTACAACAAGCTAAAAGCTTTTCATTTATCTGTTCTGAGCATGCGAGATAACTCAAAAACAAGAAGCCAATGACCAGCCATCCGACCTAGTATTCATTGTTTAAATATTCATGCAAGTCACAGTCCATCTCCAAAAAAAAAAAAAAATGGAATCCGGTAGATGCAAGACAAAATGATTTCAAATGAACACCTTATTGACTTGTATCTGACGATTTAGATTCACCTGTACAAACAAGGGCAGCAACTGTAGCAACAAAGGAGCATACCTCTGACACAGCAGAAGAAATGGATGACCAATAAACAGTTTGCTCAGCATATTGTGATTGACCAAGCCAATCCATTGTGCTGATCCTAACGGTGCCTCCACTTCCAACTGATTTTATTGTGTCGACCCATGCCTGCTCGTCAGCCTGGTACTTGCCAAATGACAGCTGCAATGGCAGTGTATTGTATCTTAAAGATAGAAGCTCAAAAGATAAAACTTACGGGATCCCCAGAAGGATCAGCAAAGCAATCGCAATGTGATTCAATCAATGTTGAGCACCCTCACTATTCATGAAGGAATACACAACGAAAAGTTTCCTTGCTAATATAATCAGAGAGAAGACAATAGCAACTAGACTGGGTCAATTCGCTAAATTCTAATTGGGTACATAGACACCAGAACTGCGATGTCGCAAACCAACAAACTTAATAAACTCTAACTTAAAATGCAACCATTCATTCTGTATCCTTTGATTCAACAAACAAATATAGGATGAAACAAGTCTAACCTGTAATGGCTAATATTTTGATGATGTCCAAATGCAATTCTTACTTTCAATATTAAGACAAAATTAAAAATGCTAAATAGATAGGTTTTGGGCAAGTTACCTCTGGAGGAGCAAAAGAAAGATAGCTAAGTTGATATTGTGAAGATGTATGATTACGTCCAGGAGTATCTAATGGAAGACGAAACATGTGAGGATGTGACAGGACTGGATAGCCTGCTACATGAGGAACCTCAACAGATTGAGGAAGAGGCGACCTGCCATGACATATTTGCTTATAACAGTAAGTGGACTCATAAAATGTTAACATCAACCTTCACCAGATTATTATGATGGCAAGTGAACTGAAAGCAAATCAAGCACAAAACCATTCAGTTGAGCACCAAACTGACCGAATGGTCACAACATCACACCATGGCTAGTATCAGACCAAGAATAAGCTGCTGATTTCAAATTTGAGAATAACTTTTTGACAGAAGCTTGCAACCAAGGCTAAGCATCGGATTTGTCAATCTAGAGTCAGCCATGTCCATCCAGTTACAGACAGGCATCCAACTAGAAGTCCTCAAGAGAGCAAATCTTGTCCTTGTCTCTTATTTTAGAAACTTCTTTCTTCTTTTAAAGGCTATGTACAATGCACTGGAGAATTTCTGCTTACTCATCAGTTCCACAGAACAGCATTTCCAAAATGAACAATTTGAAATAAAATCCAATCTCTTACTTTCAATCCGGATATCTCTAATTTTCTTCTTTTAAAAGCTATTTACCATACATAAGAACTGTTCTGCTTTCTCTTTGCTCATATCATTCAATCATCTGGGAGAAAACAAACTGAAAAATAAGTAGCAAACACCAGGAAAAAGTTTTTAAGATAAATTTGGCAAACATTTATAGCTTATCCAACCTAGTGGGATAAGGCTTGGTTTTTCTTGTTGTCATAATAACAATTTGGAAAGCACTCCGACAAAGATGAAAATCCAAAATCTGTCAACATCATTAAGCTGCAGCACCAAAAACAATCTTAACAAACAACAGAATCACTTGTCTATCAGCATAACCTCAGGAGTTTCAAACGTGAGCCTACAATTACTCTGATGGTTGAAAGACCAAAAAAGAATATTCCTTGACTAAAAGTGAAACAACAGAAAATCCCATGGAGGAGAGACATGCTTTATGAAATGACAATTAACTTTTCTATCACCCTAAGAAACAAAGAAAATGAACAATACGACCAAATGCCTGGGGGAAAAAATAAGAAGGGCATGACGATTCACAAAATCTCAAATTATGCAGGCAAAAGAGGCACAAGAAAAAGTGCAATATGGATGTTTTGTCATACTTGCATCGCTCTTCAGATTCAAGGAAATGTGACCAACAGGGAACTTCTCTGGTGATCTGCCATTGTTGATCTGAGACATTCTTTGTGTAAGCTGAAGCATTGAGAGAGGAAAGTGTCCACAAGTTGTCATTGTAGGTTTCAACCTTCTTTGCTATTTTGGGACAATTAACTAGGTATATTCCTAGTTCCTTCACCTGTAAAGATTTGAACATAATAATTCTTCTATCTGGCTCAAATGCACAAACAAATCTATACAGATTGAAGAGATGAAAAATAGGCGATATATCTTAAAATATTGTAATGTGGCAGAATCTTCTACAATCTTACTTGCCAATAAGAATGGGACGCTTATAGCTGAGAACCCACACCTCTTCTTTTGCTCAGTCAAAATTTATTTAGCCATAGTCGGATCGATATCCTCACCAGTAATAAATGGGGTAAAGGCTATACTATATTCATGAGAAAGGGACTTCTTAAGTAAAGCGTGTACCTGAGAAAGGGACTTCCAATCATTGTTTGCAGATCCAATATAAACATCTCGATTATCTGATATCCACACTTTGGCATGAACAATGCCTGATCCCCACCATTTGGCAAATAACAGAGTTACAGACTTGACATTCGTCCTTCCTGAAGCGAGGTCATTTGGTTCTTTGTCATAGTCAGGATACACTCCTGAGTGCTGTAAAAGCCTGATGAAGTTTAATATTTTTCAGAGGTGGGCTAACGTTGTTAGAAGTAAATGAGAATCTATAATAGATGTGATAAATATGAAAGCAGAAGCCTCAAGAAATGGAGTCCAGTCATTTTGCTTTACTTTCTACACACTTAATATCAGGCTTCAAGCATCTCTAAAGTAATGATTTTCTCACTGCTTTGGTAAGTGATTCTGGCACTACAGTCATTCACTATCTTCATCCATCGGATTAATCTCCTCCATGAGGCTCCCTTGGAACTTTTGGAGGACTAGGAATCTCCAATAAAGGTACTTTTACTTTCTCAAAGTGAAATATACATCAAATTGCATCACTTAGAATTTGTGCAGTTCTCCAAGACAGACGATTTCTGGGATTTTACTCGGGAGAACACGTTAAGCAAATTACCTAACATGTGCTTCGGAAACTTAGAAAAAGAAATTATTTGACATGTTAACAGAAAGTGTGACTAAAGAGCAGGAGCAAAAAAATTATGAAACAAACCACCAGATAAAAACTAAAAGGTAGCCATGATTAGCCATTTGCGAAATACCCCAAAGGTAAAGCTCCAATGGCTACTTTACACCCACAAATCAGCATCTGCAAAGGGCATGAGCAAGCACCATCTGCAATTACCTGATAGTGACATTCCGATCAGCAGCATCTTCGATGGCTTTGTAAACACCGCGACCCAAGTCAGCCCCAAATCGGAGCATATCAGACTGAGAGTAACCATAATCACCAGAGTGAGGATCATCAGGACGAGCATTCAGCTGCCAATACTGCGCTATGATGTCCAGCTTCTTCGTCGAGTTCCCCGCCAACCACCGCAGCACATCCGCTAAACCATTCGTCAACCGAATCAGCAACTAATACATTTAAGCTCCGCTTATTTCGCGAAGAACAAATGATTTGGAAAACACTTGCCCGAAAAATGATTGCTTGTATCCAATTTTTAACGCCAAAAATCATTAAAAAAACACTTTCCAAACCATTCATTTTCAAACAAGCCTAGCCTATCCAATTGTTAACACCAACCTCAGCCTCTCCTACTCTGTTCCTCCAATCATGCTTTCTAAAACCAAACCGCAGCGCATTACTCAGCAAAATGCAGTCCTTGCGGCGGAAGAGGGGGAGCGCTTACCAGTGGAGAGGACGCCGGGGACGCGGCGGAGGAGGGGCATGTCGGTGGGGATGGACTGGACGAGCCACGCCTTGCAGCGAGGAGGCGAGCCCGCCGACACGGCGGAGGCAGAGAGGTTGGCTACGGCGACAAGCGCCAGCGCGGCCAGAAGAGGAGGCGGAGGGCGACGGAGCTTCTTCATCTTCCGGGTTCGATTCGAATCGCCGTGCGGTCGCGCGAATCGAAGTCAAGGCGGTCCTGCGACAATGGCGGAAGAAAGAAAGAGAGAGAGAGAGAGAGAGAGAGAGAAGGAAAGAATGGATTTTCGAACAAGCGCAGAGATTCCCTCGTTGGATTTGACTTTTCGAGTTCGCTGAGGTGGCGGTTTTACCGTCGTCAGCACGTGGTGAAATGTTGGGGTTTTTAGCAATTTGTGTTTTGGTAATTTCCCTTTTCTCGACTTTTTGGAATTTAAGGGGAATTGATTGCTTGACGCTCGGGGTAATCCTCTGAGAAACCGGATGAGCTGGTCGTCCGGTCGCAAGATCCTTCGCGTTTGACGAGCATTTTCTCAAGCATATCTATCGCAAGCGGTACTAAAAAAATTGAGTTCATTGACACGTTCTCGATTACGTGCTACCTATAATTATAATCAGCCAAAAAAAAAAATTATAAGATCTGCATCTATTAATTATTTATCTTGACTATTTACGTGTTAAGCAAATCTTGGAGAACGTATCTAGTATGCATCTATTTTATTTTTCATTAATCCTATACATATATCGAGCAAAATCATTCCATCATGTTTTGTAAAGTGATCGTTCATTGTTGATCGTGTAACTATTGCCTTGTAATTAGATAACTTGCTAGGTGTGACATTTTAAAACACTATCTAGTTTCTAGAAGGTTATTTAGTCTTAGCTTATGCCTAATTAAACAAAAAAGAACCTTGACGATCTTGGCCACAGCACCTACATATTAATGCATCAATATAATACTTTTGAAATTTATCAAAAAATTAACAACTTATGCAATGTAAATATGATCATGCGCATTGTCTTTAATGTGTCTCATGTTATATCATCAAAAGAACAATTCAAGGCACAACATTCGGCTTCATCATGTAAATACATGAACTGCAATTTATGAAATCAATTTGACAGGAAATGTGGAGCAATGGAAGAATAATGTTTGTATTTCTCTATCTGTGAAGTATACAACCCTTCGACAAGTTTTTTTTTGGGACTGGAGGAACCGCCTCACAGTGGATGCTCGGCGTAAACCCCCAGAGAGCACTAGCGCGGGGACCCACCTCCCATGGTGCTCCACTTAAGTCGCGCTTAATGCGCACACGGTAACTCGAACCTCCCCATTCCGCAATTAGAGGGGGAAAGGCCCAAACCAACGCGCCCACAGTGGGGTGGGTTCGACAGTGTTTATAGTACAAGAATTGAAGAAAATAAATGGGAAAAGAATATGTATGCAATATTTTCTTCCTCCAAATATTCCTCATCTACGGTTTATTGTATCAATTGTGAGATCCCAATCTAAATTGGGAATCAATCAATGATCCTTTCTCCAACACAATTTATCTTGTTTTATATAATTAGATTGATAGTTGTAAAAATTTTGTCTTGCTTTTAAGAAGTGTCTCGTGTTATATTTTGTAAATACGTTTTCTTGAAGTAATCTCATGCTAATAGATTCAGACAAATGTTAAGTAATTGAGTTAAACTAAAAAATTATTCATTTCCCTCTAGTGTGAAATGCTTACAATTTTTTTACTAATTTATCTTAGTTGGATATTACAACGAGATGGACTTGGAAGGCCAGACCCTATTTCAAACTCAAAATAATACTAAATAAAATTCAAGCATATCTCAAATCCAAGTTGAGTTTTCAAACAGGATTCTCAAAAACACCCTACTTTATCATAGGAGAGCCTATTACTTAATTAATTTACGTTCTTTGTATATTACGAATAAAGAAATATCGACTCACAAATAAATTATTACCAAAGTAGTTTAGTATTAAGTAACCTGAGGCTCGAAAACCAATTATATCCTCAGAGAAAAAATTAAACAGCACCTTCGCAAATAAAACTAGAAGTTCCAAATGACGGTGCTTTAAAAGGTGGAGGAAGACACAGGGATCGATCTAGAAATTCTTCTAGAGAGGAACAAAAGCAATCAACGGTTACAAATAAATCGAGCGTAATTTGATTTTAGTTATTTAAGTAGTATTTCCATGCTTAAAAAACCTGATAAAGATAATATATTTATAGCTTTTGTTCATTCGAAGCATCTATTTTTTTTTTGTAATTTTAGAAATTTGAATTAATTTATGTGGATTTTCAGAGGGCAACTTGAAAGAGAAGCATTCATAACTTACCTGAGGATTAACGGAACAAGAGATTTGGCCATTGAACTTATATTTTCCTTCTTGTAGCCATCTTATGCTAGCGGCGATCCATTTCCAAAACCATGATTGGAGCTTTCTATTTCAATTCTTTTTCCATGGAGTTTTGCTTTTTCCGAATTTTATTCAACATCGATCATCTAAAAATTTCTTTCGAGACCGCGAATCATTTGCGATTTGTCGGAAATGAACCAGAAAAAAAAATTATGATATCTTCCCATTCTATAAATCTCGAAAGAAAGGCCGAACATAATTTCGTTTCCTTTAATTGAAAGAACAAGAAAGTGCTCTATTAGCATAATATCATCAAATAACTAACGAAAAAAAAAACAATAATTAATGACATATTTGCAGAAGATTCCTGCAGCTAAAGATGACCCATCATCACCATCCGACATCCGCTTAACCTAAATTACGTGAAATAGATGTGCACTGTACCATGCAGAAACAACTAGTTGCAACCATGATGCTACGTCCGAACCCTAGAGAACGACGCTTGTAAGGACACGAACATGCGCCGCCGCCACATGTCACGTCGGCTCGACACCTACATAAACGTGTCGGGTTCCTTCCCCGTTGATCAGACCGGTATCGCCTTTCTTTCGTTTCATCAACCTCAGGTCGGTGAGTACTCTTGAGAGAGAGAGAGAGAGGACGAGATGGCGGTGGACGATGCGCACAGGGCCAGGGTGGGAGGGAGGAACATGCCGATGAGCCCGGGGGCGATGGCGGTCGGCGGGATCCTCCTGGTGGCGGCGGCGGGCTACTACGTCTTCTACAAAGATAAGAGGAACACGAGGGAGGGACGCGCCAGGGTCGGGAACGGAGTCACCTCCCACGACCCGCCTTCGGATGTTCGTACCAGGAAGTGAATATACACGACTCGCATGAGGGATGTCAACCTGTAATTATGCGTGTTCTGGAGTCTTGGTCGGTCTGTATGCATCGCCCTTCTTGAAGTTACGTTGACAGATGAATAGAAAACGGTCGAGCATTAGTTAATCCAAACTGAAAAGTACATCATTTTCGCTATGCTTGGGATTACGGATGATAGATGAGCAGATTTGGATGCATGCAAGCTCATTTCGTTTTGCTGTGAAGATGTCCGAGTGATCGAGACGCTCTTCTCCGAGTCTAGATTGGAAGTTTTCGAATCTGATCGAGTCTTTTTAAGTTTGCTATCATTGTAGTTCTAACTTTTAGGTTTTTGAAATTAAATTAGAGAAGTAAAAAGTGGAGGGTCATATGCCACTGGGTTTATGTAATCTTCTAGTAGTTATAGTGCTCTTCCCAAGGGCAGATATGTTCGGACAGGGCGTTCCTTCACATGCGAATTTAACACGAAACATGACCCGTCATCCACAATACACTGCCTTAACCAAACCATGTCTCTCCTGTTCTTGCTTTTTGCCGGACCATTTGGTCCGCCGTCCCCGACTCCGAAGATCGCCTCTCCACTTTGTCTCACGACTCGGTCTCTCTCGCTCCAACACTCTCTCCCTCCCTTGATCCATCAGAAAGAAGTTGACATGTATCTTATCATCTTGAAGGTGGCAGATCTGGCTCCATCTTCACGGACGGACGAGCCAGCGGCCCCATGTTCATTGACTGAATCGATGCTAACTCCACGGAGGATGGAGCCAACTCTGGCCAGACCTGCCTCCATCGACGACGCCCAGAGTTCCGTTCCGGACCCACGATGCCGACACTGCTGTGGTGGATGCAAACAAATCAACCCCACTTGTCCTGACCAGAACGATTGAAGAAAGAGAACGGGTGGCCCCTTTTGCCAAGGGTGGATCGTCGGAGAACAATGCCGGGGGACGGGGCGTAACCTCCGTCGGTTTCGCCCCTGTCGCCTTGGTTCTTGCATATTTAGGAAAGTAGAGAAGTGCCTCGTTACCTCATTCTCACTTTCAATAAAGAAGAACCGTCAAGAAACAAGAAGGTCAAGAAAGAATTCAATGGCGTTCTTGCGATGATGCTAGGCCGCTGTTCCAAGACACGTGATTCGGGCGAGGTCGACGTTATGGTAATCTCCGAAAGTCCGACCGTCGTTAATAGTCTGTCGTTGGAGAAGAGAAGATGGTACTGAATGGGGGTAGAGGAATACGAGTATTTTGATTTTTTCTCTTTCTCCTGTTTTTTCTTGGCCATTAAAATGTGTAATTATAATGGTGGGAATGATTATTCATTGGGCAGTAGCAAAACCTTTTCCTTATCTTTAATCTGGGCCGATGATATGGTTAACTTCCATAATCGACTCATCCATTCAAAACAAGGGTACTAAATTGATTAATATAAGACCATCAAAAGGAATTTAAACGCGCAATCCCAAGTGATAAAAGCAGTTTCATGCTTTTGGACTTATGATTGTGGCTAGTTTCATCCAAATAATCGGCTAGTCACGGATAAAAATAGGGACTACTGTCGGTGAGAGAGGAGAATGCCAAAAAAGGAAAGAGGACAGCGACCGTAAATAATATGCAGAAACCAAGGAGCATATGAAAATTGTGTATTTCATTCATCATCGATAACTTTTACATATAGGGAAAATTATCAAAAAAAGTCTTAAACCTTTTATAATTTTACCAATTCAATCTTAATTTTTTTTTTTTTTTTGCTTTTGCCAGTTCAATGCATGGCGTTTATATAGTGTCACCCGGTCAAATTTGGTTGAAGAAATTTGGTTGAAGAGGCGAATTGGCACAATTACAAAATGTTTAAAATTAAATTGATAAAAAAATATATTTATGATTGAATTGATACCATTGCAAAGGGAGAATTACCAAAAAAAGTCCTAAATCTATTGCAATTGTGCCAATTCGGTCCTAAACTTTTTTTTTTTTTTTGCCAATTTAGTCCTAAACCTTTTATAAATGTGCCAATTCAGTCATTCCGGCCAAAATTGGCCGGCCGGAGCTTGGACGTGGACGCCGGCCGGAGACGGCTGGCCGGCGAACAATTTTTTAATAATTTTTAATTTTTTTCGAATTTTTAAATTTTTTCGATTTTTTTTTTTTTTTTTTTTACCTCCTTCTTCCTCTCGGCCGGCCCGAGGTGAGGCTCGGGCGAGGCTGACCTCGCCGGCCACCGGCGAGGCTCGCCCCCGCCGGCCACTTGGCGAAGGTGAGGCCGCCGTTGCCCGGCCAAGGCGGAGTCGAGCCTCGCCGGATCCACGCGGCGGCGGCCTCGCCGTCCGGGCGAGGCTCGCCTTCGCCGGTGGCGGCGGGGCGAGCCTCGCCCGCCGACGGCAGGCCGCCGTCGCCCGGCCAAGGCGAGGCTTGGCCTCGCCCGGCCATGGCGAGGTCGAGCCTCGCCCGGATCGGGCGACGGCGGCCTCGCCGTCGCCCCGGGCGAGGCTCGCCTTTGCGGTGGCAAGCGAGGGCGAACCTCGCCGGACGGGCGAGGCGGCCGTCTGCCCAACGACGGCGGCCGTCGCCCAGCCAAGGCGGGCTCGGCCTCACCCGGCCATGGCGGCGAGCCTTGCCGGATCGGCGCGGCGGCGGCCTCGCCGGCCACTAGCAAGGCCGTAACCGGATCCGGCGAGGCTCGCCATGGCCGGGCGAGGCCGAGCCTCGCTTGGCGGGCGACGGCGGCCCTCGCCTTCGCCGGTGGCGGCGGGGGCGAGCCTCGCCGGTGGCCGGCGAGTCGACCCTCGCCGCCGAGGAAGAAAGGAGGTAAAAAATCAAAAATTAAAAATTATTTAAAATTGGTTCGCCGGCCCAGCTGTCTCCGGCCGGCCAATTTTGGCCGGAAGGACTGAATTGGCACATTTATAAAAGGTTTAGGACTAAATTGGCAAAAAAAAGTTTAGGACGAATTGGCACAATTGTAATAGGTTTAGGACTTTTTTGGTAATTCTCCCCCATTGCAAAAGATTTAAGATTTTTTTGATAAATTTCCCTTTATATATAGCTCAGAAAAAAATCAAAAAAAATATAAAGTAGTTAATTTTGATAAAAGAATTGGTAACCATTTGTGAGGATAACAATTGAATCAATTTCCCTTTAAATTTCCCTTGTTGTTGTTTGAACGCTCTATAAAAGGGTTTTCGAAGGGCGTTTTCTCTGAAGCAATGGCTGAACCCGTCGCTCCGGCCTCCCCCTCAAAATGAGAAACAAACGGCTAAACACTGAACGATGCGCTCTGAGAAGGCAAAAAGAGAAGAACAGAGCAGAGCGAAGGTCCAGCGGCCGTTCAGTAAGGTTATTGTCCGAGCCGTAATTGTACGAGAGATCTCAGATTGGGCTTTTGTCATCTGTGCTTATCAGGATTGGTCTGATCCAGTCTAAGATCTAGACCATATGGCCTGCCCAACGATGATCCAGTCTGATTCAGTCCCGGCCATCGGCCAGTGACCCTTGCCTAAACCCTTGCTGACCATTTCCCCACTATTGCTGGTCCTTCCCAATGATGGTGAGGGCAGTTGCTAGAGCTGCTTTTAATCTTTTTCTCTTAGCTCATTTTATTTTAATTTAAATCAAAATTGCATTAAAAATTAGATTTGGATCAAAACAACATTTGAGCCACGTCATTGTCATGTATTTAAAGAAAAATAATAATGAAAATGGAATCAACGAAATAACTTAATTGCATCAATTTGACAAGTTTTGAAACTTTATTGTACTTTTTACAAGTTTTATAACTCAATTACATTTTCCTGATAAGTTTTAGGACTTCTGGTAAATATATGCCTTAAACTTTTCCATATAATTTCTGCAAATTCATGCTTGTCCTCTACTATTTCATGTTCGGATAGTGTCAACTTTACGTTCTTAACAAGTTCTACCCGCTTTCATCTCGTGTTGATGATTTTGGTGTAGCTTCAAGAAATGCACTCTCTCGAGATAATGTATACAAGCAATGAAGGTGCCTCTTCCTTTGCTATAATCATCAAGGAGGAGATACCAATAGTTTTAGTTTGAGATTACAAGGTGTAAATCATTCTGGTAAAATTAAGTCCGAACAATGTCCTCGTCTCAAGATGCGGCGCAACTCTAGTGGCTGT